>JAEMWC010001045.1:137500-257500 GCA_016490735.1 Pachyseris speciosa
TAAACTTCTATGTGGGAGGTGAGGGGGGAGGGCAAATACTTTTCTAATTGTTAATAGTGTAGTTTCCATACTAATTGTAAGTAGGTTTTATTTTTAATTCATCTTAAATTTATTGTAATGTCTGTAATGCGCATTTGATTATTTTTATAGAAAATGCGCAATATAAATATTAAATATTATTATTATTATTATTATTATTATTATTATTATTATTATTATTATGTGCAACGGCACGTGTCATAAACTCTTGGCAAAAAAACATCGGTTTACTTTGTTACTTACATCCTTGTCCGGATGTTTGTTTTTGCTTTGTTTTTTAATTGTATTTGTCCATAAATACACCATTTTGCTATTGATCAGTTCCTGGTGAATTGTGGGTAGATCCAGTCCTTTGTGGGGGCAAACGGTCGAAATTACAATTTCAAATTACGTCCTAAAATGGCCGTTTGCCCCCACAAAGGACTGGATCTACCCACAATTCACCAGGAACTCATCATTAGCAAAATGGTGTATTGGACTGTCGCTGGCTCTCAGATTTGGGGTACTAGACATGACTGTATGCTCGGAAACACTTGTCAACGCTGGTTCTTGGATGGAATGGGCGCTAGAGAAGGCGGCGAGGCCTCTTCTGGTTGCCTGCGTTTTTCTACTCGCGATGTACCCAAACACTTGAAACATTCATTCTTTTTTCTAGTGCGAAGTCCGTTCATTCCTGATGTTTGGTCGGTTACTCGTCCAAACAATCACTCTTTTCGTTGGCTGAGCTGTTCGATTTGCTAGTGTAAAAGAGCTATTTGATGTTTTTTGTATGTTCACAGATTTACGCGATGTTATAATTCAAGCTTTAGCTGCATTTGTCTGTTATCCAGACAGTCTTGAAGCAGTGGAGAACATGCCGGAAGAGTTGTAAGTGGGGATCAGAGAGGAGAGATTGCACGTTCATGTTAAAGTGCCTATAAAGTAATTTTTTTTTTCGAATTTTTGAAGCTTGTTGTGTCTTAATTACGAAATGAAAAAAGAAATTTGACAAAATCAACTAAAGCCGAGTTTTTTCGCCCTCCAGAGAAGCTCAAGATTCACTTTTCCTACGTCACAGCTTTGTAATACGATCGCTTCGCCGCGCGCAAGAAGGAGACACTTTGGCGCCAAATTTAAAACTTTCGGTTCGATTTCTTCCGTGTTGCGAATGTTTTACTGCCTAAAACCTACATAGTAAGAATCAGAAAATGATAGACTATCATTTTAGAACAACATTTTTTTTTTACTTCATAGGCACTTGAAAGCCCAATAGAATAAACTTTGCTTTTGACTTTTTCAGGCTAGAGAAAACTGTCCGGTCCCTTATGTCTGCTTATGATAAGCGCTCTTGGGTTCAAACCACGTGGATACTTGTGCGAGTTTGGAAGGTACGTTTGAGAGCGGTCAGTTTTCATTTGTGTATTGGAAGGAATTCACGTTTGCTTTACTGAGTTGCGCCATTCTATGCTCTCTGATTGGTTAATAATAATAATAATAATAATAATAATAATAATAATAACGGGCTACGCTCAATGCCCCGTCAAACTATTTTACTATTTTAACTGTATATAGCGTACAAAAGTTGTAACTGCTGCATAATAATAATAATAATAATAATAATAATAATAATAATAATAATAACAATAATAACAATAACAATAATAATAATCACTTTATTTAAGTCTCAAATTTATTTAGCCGATCACAGATGCTCTACTAATTGGGGAGACTAAATCAAATCAACTCTAAATAAATCAAATTAAATGTTGGTTTTTGACGAGAGGGGAAAACCGGAGTACCCGGAGAAAAACCTCACGGAGCAGAGTAGAGAACCAACAAACTCAGCCCACTTATGACGCCGAGTCCGGGAATCGAACTCGGGACACATTGGTGGAAGGCGAGCGCTCTCATCACTACGCCAACCCTACTCCTCGCGGCTTTTTTACCAACCAATGAAAAACAAAAGCGAAGCTAATCAATCCCTGATCGCACACCCGTTCACTGGAATATGTATGTTGTAGTTTAATTTTATCCTTGGTTCAATTTTTATTTTCTTTTGTTCTTGTGTATGGTAATTATGATAATAAACAAAAAAAAAAAGGAAAATAAAAATTGAACCACGACATATACTTGGAGTCTTGGTTGGTTCACTGCGTTGCGTACGTCTGTTGTGATTGGCCAAAATAATTACTCAAGTCTTGTTGTCACGGCTCTCTATTGAAAATCGCCTTAAGTAATATGAGTAGAACCCCTCAAATGTACTCATAACTATTGTGGCCCATTTTTTTTCCACTAATGATCATCACTATTTAGCCATCAAATGTAATGCTGTCCCAGTTGGCTTGGTAGCTCAGTTACTAGAGCACTGCACCGGTATCGCAGAGGTCGTGGGTTCAAACCCCGTACAAGCTTGATTTTTTTTCCAGGCTTTGTTTTCACTATTGCTTAAGTAGTGTTCATAACTGCGATGGTCATTCACATATTTATTCTTGAATCCGCAGTTTAAGTATATGATTTTCATATAATTATTCATTCTCACAATTCTAATGTTATCGTTTTTCGTTTCGTATACACAATGGATTTGAAGAGATTATAACTAGCATTGTAGCCATCACTTATTTCGTCGCTTCTTTCGGGATTTACTTGCTAATTTCACATTTCTGCGTCTCTTAGCAATTAGCTAATTTTAACGACAAAACACAGTGCTGGTATTTATCAACCATTTCCTTTTATTCTGTTTATCTGTGAATGTGTCAGGGCTGTGGCTTTGCATTCCGTTATACGAGTTCACCAGACGCCCTAACTCTTGGATTGCCAGAACAAGGTTTGTTTTCACTGAAACACATTTAGCACAATAAGTCTTGCGAATTGTACAACGCTGTTTTGAGACTCGAGCTCGAGGACTAAAATAAGTTTTTGCTCTTAATTTCAAGGTCATCTGCGAGCCAGTCTTCAACGTAAGTCATGTAGAACTTTTTTCCAAGGCGTTTTTTCTCCCATGAGCTACTGAGCCCTGTTTTTTGGCGGAAGGGAAGTTGTACCACTTGTGACGCTCATCCATTTCTTGTCATTCTTATTTCAGCTCCTCATCCGTCCGTAAAATGTCAGCAATTGTTCGGTCAGCTGTGCGTCAAAGACAACCAACTTGCCAACGAGTTCCTGAACGGACTATTGAACCAGTTAAACTGGTCTTTCTCAGAGTTCATCGGCATGCTACAGGAGGTATAGTACTAAAAGGATTGCGAATGTTTCGGTAGCTTAGCCATTTTACGGGGGGTTGTGTTCAGTGACCTGGCCTTTTAGTGGAAACGAGGCTGGAGTTGACTTTGTTTTGATACAAACCTCAGTGTTTCATGATTTGATGAGGCGGACATAATGAAAAAAGGTTTGGGGGTGTTTTATCAGACATTTTTGTTCAAGATTGCATAATTATATAACTCCCTTCACATCGTTCAATAGCCTGTTGCAGGCGTTCAGATTGTGGGGAGCGGCGAAAATGTTCGGGAGAATGAAAGATGTTGAGAGCGAGCGAGAAAACGAGGAGATACTGGAGAGAGTGCCCCCCTCTCCCAGCTAGTAACTCCTAGTTTTTCCCGCTTGCTTGCAACATCTTTCATTCTCGCGACAATCTCCCCACCCCCCTCCCCCCAACTCCCCAAGGGACAGTTCCGTCCAACCCACCACCCCGCACCCCACCTCTTGCAAAACCAATTCGCCGACTGGAAGGGAGGAAACTCGAGGAGGACACTAAAAAGAGAACACGAGGTACTGTTACTGAAGGACAAACCTATCCAATGTCTAGTTACCCAGTTTTCGCGCAAGTTTTAGATTTTATACTTACCTGCTTGGTACATGTAACTTCAGATATTTAATTTGGTGATGTCTTTCGTTGTCAGATTCAACAAGCCACTCACCGAATGGAGACTGTTCTCGACTCACGTCAGTTACGAACATGCGCAGTTTGTTTCGATTTAACTGTTGGCCTGATGAGGGTGGGTAACGTGTTTTATTTCTCATTTTTGTAATTTTTCTGGGACGGGCATTTTTTGTGGCCTCGAGTCGAGTAGTAAAGGTGATGTTAGACGAGCCGATTGCAACAGCCGACGAGCAATATTGTTGCGTTATAAATCGATAGCGATATCGATATCGTGTAAATCGATATCGTGCAACATTGTTGCGTTAAAAATCGATATCGTGTAACATGGCACACAGGGAGATATTTAACGCAACATTTCGTTGCGGCAACATGCTGAAGGTGTTTGAAAGCGATTCAAAAACCTGCAACGTTGTTGCCCGAATTTTGTTGGAGTGTAACACCCGTGCCATTGACTTGTTTCCGCAACATCATCTCAGAATGCACCAGAATGCACTCATTGTCTGCCATATTTTTTCGAGCTGGAGCCTGGGCTCAAACGTTGCTGGTCTTGTTGCTTTAAAAATCGCCTCGTGTAACATACCGTTGCGTTAAAAGTGGTCTCGTGTAACATGGATTAAGAATCGGCTCATGTACGTAACATCGCCTTAATGGTTCAAATTTGTCAAAAATTACTGTCAAATCCAATAGAGTAATTTTTACCCAAGTACAGTATAATTATAGATTACAATATTCACTTAACGATACTAAGTATAGATTTCTACATTAGTTAAAAATTGCATTTGCTTATTTAGGGTGACGCAGTGCTGGTTGCTGGCTTTCAGTACCTAACGATTTTCCATTGAGTATTTAGTTTTTGGTTAAATTGATTACCAATTGGGAATTTTTCCATCATTTTACAGTCGTAGATATACTTTTTCATCAGTATTATGAAAATTCCAATTTTCCACCTCAGCAGATGTCATGATTCTACGGGTAGTGAAAAATCATTAAAAACGATCTGCTGCTTGGTCATAATAATTTGGGATTTCTGTTCGTTGTTGAAAACTATCATCATCTCGTGGTAAAAGTCCTTGACGACAGAGCAAGCCAGGAATGTGTGCTCGAGGGAATCAGGACCTTTGCAAAAAAAACATTCATCATCCGGTTTAATTTTGTATCTTTTAAGTTCCTTTTAGTCACTAGTATCCTATGGAGTAGTTTAAAAGAGAATTGTCTTAATTTGTTGTCTGCCGACATCTTGGAGATGATTTTAAACAAGTTATTCCATTTCTTGGCGAGGGGGGGGGGGGGTGGTAATGTTTGGACCATGATTGAACTGATGTTGGTTCTGTTTCCCATTTCGCTTGGAAGAGTGAGTAATAATCCTTGCATTGCATTTTAGACAAACAAATGGTTTTTCCTTCAGCAAGCTGGTATACGTCAGTTTCTTCTATGATTGTTTCTAGAGGTTTTTTGATAATCATAGCTTTTAATTTAAGACTTGGGAATTGCGGAGAGAATTTGGCAGTAATAGATGAAGTTGACTTCAATGTTGTATTTTGTCTTGAATTCTTCATACGATAGATATGTTCCAGTATTCTTAAGAAGATCGTGTACAAAATATACCCCACGCTCGCTCCAGGTTTTCCAATACAAAGATTTTCATTCGATAGTGATATCTTTGTTGTTCCATATAATCAAGTCACCTTTGAAGCAGTCATCCCTATATTGGTCCCTAAGTTTACTAAAGTAATCTAGAAGTTCTAAGTAAAAGGGGGAAATATTGTTGTCTAGTTTTTTTTTGTGTGTTATAATTGCATCTCAAAAGAGACGGTAATCCTCCATATCTATTGAAGTAAGCATTGGGAATTGCTTTCCAAGCATCATTAGATTCACTTAATAACCTGCCAATCCAGCTTAATCGAAGTTCCTTAACAGTTGTTCTAACATTTGGAAAGTTTAGACCTCCTCTACACGGTCTTTGATATAGTACAGCTCTTTTTATTTTGTCCTTTTTGTTTCGCCAAATAAAACTACAGAGCTTTTCTTGTCCTCGTTTAATAACCTCCTCTGGAACACATAGCATTGAGGCTGAGTATACTATTTTAGAAATCCCTTATGCTTTTACCAATAAAGTTCGTCCCATAAGGGTGAGGTCCCGAGACAGCCAAATATTTTGTTTTGTTTCCATTTTTTGAATTTTGATAAAAAAGTTTAGGTCGTTATTCTTGTTACGATTATACGAAATATAGATTCCCAGTGTTTTAGTTGGTTCATTAGTTATGTTTATTGTTAAGGGTTTATTTTTATTCTTCTTCTGCGATCCGATCCAGATAGCTTTAGTCTTCCTTTTTATTCAATTTGAGGCCTGAGATTTCAGCAAATTTGTTTATAATCATTATATTTTCCTTTAGGGATTCAATATCCTTACAGATAATGGTCTTATCATCAGCAAATTGGCTTAGTTTTACTTCTACATTATTTGGCAGCTTTATGCCGTTACTCTTGCTACTCTGACGTATGTTTCGCGCTAGTAGTTCTGCGGATAGTATAAAAAGGATAGGATTCAAGGGACAGCCTTGCCGGACACCTCGGGATACCTTAATGTAATTTGTAACGTAACCGCCATTTATTATTCCGCTTTCTACATCCGAGTACATCACAGAGATCCATTTCCCAATGTTTGGACCCAAATTTAGATATTTTAGCGTATTATGAAGGAATTGCCATTCTAACGTATCAAATGCTTTCTCGAAGTTTACAAGTACCATAATTCCTGGGATTTTGTTTAGTTCAGTATATCCCATAACGTCATTGAGCAGTCTTACGTTTTGACCAATAAACCTTCCTTTGACGAATCCGCGCTTCACTTTTCCAACCAATGACTTGCACGTGCGCATTTTCCCGCGCTTTACGCTGGCTACATGTAATTGCTTCGTATTGCCATTGGCGCAGTGCACTGTTTCGGCCTGTTGTGATTGGCCAGAGTAATTGCTTTGGTTTTAGGTTTTACTGCACTCAGTTGAAAACCGCTCTAATAGTGCCCTGGTCTAATTGGTTTTGTTCCTTTACTCACCAGGTGTTAGAGATGGTTGCGACAGTCGCTCCTGAAGTGTTCACAGACTGGAAGCGACAGTCTGCTGAATTACACATCGCTCGTCTTTTCCAGGTAGGTAATAACAGGTCAAAGTTCAGCTATGCGTTTTCACTTGCAAAATTCTTTTTCGAAACTCAACACTATGACTTACATGCACTAACATTTGACGCCATCCCAGCGTTATCAGAGTTATTCGTGCATCTATGCTTTAATCACAAACTCCTCGCAAACTCCTCTTGGCGAGGATTACACCGGCCATTGTTTAATAAAGAATTCTGGTTTACTTTGTGTGGAATAATGCACCGTTCCACTGGAAAGTACTGAGGTTGATTTGCGAAAGGTTTAGTGAGACCAATTTGTTTTTCTTCTTTATAGTTAACAAAGGGCTGTTAACTTATGTGAGCTATTTACGTCCTAAAAGATTGAAGATTTGACCATTTGTACTGAGATCACATCGTAGTGCTTTTTAAATCATCTTAATTGACCGACATGTTGTCTTGCGTTTTACCCACAGCTGTTGACCCAAGTCCTTAACCGTGTCACTGCCGGTTCAAATTTGTTTGAGAACGTGACAAGGCTCCATCTCCCAGGTAACGTTTAAAGTAAGAACGCTCCAGTCTTGAGGAAATTGATATGAAAAGCCAAAAATAAGCCAATCATATCCTAGGGCCCGTTTCTCAAAGCTCCCGGTAATTACCGGGCCCGTTAAGTTGTTTTGTTTTCCATTCCAGATGGGAGTTTTAAACGTTTTGAAAATTATACAGTTAAGTTATCAGTAAAAGAAACAAAATGGACTTCATTAGAGGTTAGAACACACCCTACTTTCTTGAGATTTGTATTTCAAAATATGGTTTCTGCCCGTTAAGTTATCAGGACATTCGAGAAACGGGCCCCTAGTTTCTAGCATATCCTAGCGCGGAAAAATGTGTAACAAGCGGCAAACGCGGGAAAACTTCGCCGGTACCCAGGGCAGGAAATCTTGTAACCAATGCTAAACGCGGGAAATATTGTAATCAGTGCCAAGCGCGGGAAAGTTGTAACAAGTGTAAAAGGCGGGAAAACTTGGAACCGGAACCAAGCGCGGGAAAACTTCCACGGGCTGTAATATTTGTAAAAAGTGTGGAAAAACTCGAAATCGTAACGAAACGCGGAAATCACGAGACCGGTGTGTAAAATGTCGGCAAGAAAAGAGCCGGGCAAAGTACGGGAATGGGTGAAGGCCAAAGCAAGACGCAAAGACCATTCGTAATTACCTGAAGACTGAAGTAACTCTGTTTATTTCATTAGGTCTGGAAACAGTGGATAGGTTTCCCATTCTGGGAGCTGTGACTGGAATTTTACTGACGCTGCTAATGGACGGCACAAGTGAAAGGTCTATTCTTTGTTATGTTCTCTTCATTCGTTTTTCCACCAGAGAGGTCAGGGACACCCCCTTGAACGTCTCAAAAAATGTAATGTGAGCGACTAGTAAAAAAGATAACTAAGTGAAGCACGATCGTCCGGGTGAGTGTAGTCCTGAGAAGGACTGTTTGTGGTGACATTGACTGACGTTTCGACAACCTGGGCGGAAGTCATCTACAGAGTCAAGTGATTGGAGTAACGTCAGGAGATGGTATAAGTACTCTGGTCGTTGATGTGATTGGTCAACGAAGTCGTGATGTTATTGGTTGTCTGTCAGTTAAGCCGTGATGTTATTGGCTGTGAAGACTGTAAACCGTGGTTCGTGCGTTTCGATCCGTCTTTTGTTAGTCAAATGTTCTTGTTCTTCCCCTTTTGAAAACAATCAAAGTAGAACAAATAAAACAGGAATTTTAAAAAGTGAAATTGTTGTTAACTGTTACCGACTTGTTGCGTTACCAGCGCAGAACACTTACGTTCACTGTGGAAAATTTGCTTGTCCAAAGGCAAATAGAGCAGTTTTGAATTGAGTGTCGCAAAACAACTCCAGCCAATCACAACAGACCGAAACTTTGCAATGAGCCAATCAGAATTCAACGCAATTACACGTAACCGATGCAAAGCGCGGAAATTGCGTGCGTGCAAGTCGTGGTTGTTTTTGATTTTACTTCTCATTGGTTGCCGAGAAAGAGGTGCGAATTTCGCTGGCGAATCAATTTTAAACCGCGCTATCGATCAAACACCGTCATTTCGCTTGCGTTATGTTTGTGGCTGTTGAAACATTTTGAACATTGTGTGATTTTTCTCATGTTTTATCCGCAGCAAAGAGAGAGCGACCTCATCCCTGTTAGCAGAGCCTGGTTACAGCTTGAACACTGTGTGCTTCTTAGTCGGGGGAGGAACGTCCGTGGCTGAGAGCTCCACACCAAAGTTCACCTTTAAAACATGTACTGTGAAAGTTTTCTGAGTTCATTAGTTTAGTAGCTAATGCTGTCTATACTCTCTTGTTTACGAAAGCCTAGTAGTCAGAGCGCCAGAAATTTGAACTCCTCTGTATCTAAGACATCAGTCTCGTGCCCAGAGTCTTCGCTACCCTTGACTAGCGGTCGGGAAACGCCGGAGCGACCCTGGAATGATCTGATTTAGAAGTCCGAAAATATCGAACTTCCCGTTGAACTCCGCATGCCGGATTAGGGTTCAGCGCCACGCAGGAATACATTTTTGCTTTCTTTTACGTGAATTGTTTTAAAAAAACTATTCATAATCGTAAACCTAACGGTTTTTTCGATAGTCTCTCGTTTCTTCAAACGGAACGCAGACTCGTGCGGGCCTCTGGTCTCCTTTTCTAGTCCAGTTAAGCTGAGATAACAAACCAACTAAATCACGAATAATACTTCCTCTCCCGGTTCTCTGTAGTGATAAACAAGGATGTGACAGCGGAGGAGGTTCAGCTAGTCGATGATCTGGTGACGTACCTTGAGGTTCAGGATTCACAATCTCAACTACATAGGCAGGTGCGTTACTATTAGTCACGTGGCCACTCCACGCTAGAATTGTGTGAGAAGCTTGTTACAGACACGGTTCATCGACTTTACTAGGGTAGTTTGATCATCGTTGGTGAAAACTCTTTTGGAATTGATGCAGTCAGAGTAGATTATTCTAAACTTGAATAGATGATAAACTTAGGTTGAAAGACCACATAAAATTTATTTCTAAAATTTGCAGTAAGGCTTATAATTAGTTAAGAGAAACGTCTGGTACTATAAGGGGAGCACCAAGAAAATACTACGTAACCTGTTTCCTGCGACGCACATTTTATTTGTGACATTGACAGCTTAGAAAGACTGCATAGAGCAGCAGCCCGTATTCGTACAAACGACTATAACTCAGGCTGGTCGTCAAGTGTCACGTCCTTACCGACTTTTACCGACTTAACAAGTCAAAGTTTCCTATAGAATACAAGTTTCAATTTCCTTGTCACTAAAGCATCTTTTCGATGTATGATCAAAGTTTATTTCTCATTGGTTTCCAAGCAACAGCTGTCACCATAGCGACAGTAACGCGTGGTCGGTCATTTGAAAAAGGTAAATTACCTCGAAATCCGGTGAGACAGTTCATAACGAAACTTCGCGAGTGTAAACTACTCAGGTTCTACAACTTGTAGGCCAAATTAGAAAAAAATTTGTGAGAGGGTTTTCAAGTAAATTGCAAATAAAGTTATTAAGGCTCTTTCCAAGGAATTATCATGGTATCAAAAACATTTTTAATTCACATTGAGCCTCCTTAATAAAGATGGTGATTATTTACCGAGATCTTTCAAGTGAAGGTGCATCACTGACCAATAGTCCTAGCCTTGAAATGAAATCAGGCATTCCTTGTAAAGTCATGTTTATATCATCTTAATCTGCCAATCTGTCAAACCAGTAAAATAAAGGGGATTAGTTTCTAAAGAAACTGTGGTGCTGCGTCGGTGGGGGAAAGAAACACGCAAATTTGGTTTATCAACGGAGTTGATAATGTAAATTGACCACCGTACAGGGATTCGATTAGCTGACGTTTCGAGCGTTAGTCCTTTGTCGGAGCGAATAGCGATTCTCTCCGACGAAGAGCTAACGCTCGAAACGTCACCATAACAATAGGCAAAGTTTGATATGCGACAGAGTGGAAAGTAGACTGTCAACAGTCCCTCTGTTTTTGCGCTGAAATTGTGCGGCCTTTGAGTTCGATCGTGAAGTCACCGTCTTGGATTGTTTGACAAGCGAGAGCGGGGCGAGAGGACAAAACTATTTTTCACAGGGGTTGTGTAGGCCTTCAAGTGCCGCAAAAGTAGAGAGACTGTTCACAGCCAGACTGAGTAGAAAAGACTCAGTTAAGTATAACTGGGAAATTGTCCTGAAAATCTCATTTTACAGTAGCCCCTAAAAGACTGCTGGAAGGGTTGAACGTGACTCGATTGACTAGTTATCGAGAATGTGCGTTCCTTTTTTACAGGAATCCGTGGATGTTGACGACTTATGCCCCATTTGTTGTGCAATGAAGATCTCAGTGAGGTTCATTCCGTGCTTGCACGCGTCATGCAGGTGAGTATCACGTGGGTCTAAAGACGATTGGTTTAGCGGTTTTGATTTGCGGAAGGTGGGGGACTGAGGAGAAAAGGAATTCCAAATTGTATCGACCGATCGACCGGCAAAGTGGTGATCCGCTTTAACCAGCGGGTCCCAATGTCAAGATAAGCCAGTAGTCTGAATAAGAATGGTTTGTCAAGGACTGCGACAGATTTGGTTTTCACAATGTAAACCGAAGCCTTCAGCGGAGGAACTGGACTTTGGGGAAAAACTATGGAGTTGTTGTAGCTGCTTGACGATAGTTGAAACACTTTGAATTTCGAAAATTTTTTGATACGCGCTGTTAAATACGTTCATAACTTTGTCAGCATCTGAGGTGCTGGATAGGCGTAAGCCGTCCCTAAAAGTTGGTCACGTTACGGATGTCCACAATTACACACCTGTGAACAGAGGATGACAAAGGAACAGAACATGGCAAAAACTAGATTATTGGGAAATGTGGCCTTGCCTTGTCTTACGTACAAATGATTTTGTCTTTAGGTCCTGCATTTCTCGACACCTCATGAACAACAAGGAATGCTTCTTTTGCAAAAGTACCGTGAACGAAGTAGAGGACATCAACACAGAAACCGCTGCTAAAAAGTAGTAGAATGTGATCTTGTTTCACCGCCTTCCTTCAGCCTTTGTAGAAGGAGCACAGGAGTGAATTTAAGATTTGTTGTTCGCGCGCGGCGAGAAGGGGGTGTCTCGCGCGTAATCTACCCACGCGCTGATGCTTCCCTGCCTGGTCAGATCTTGCTCACCCTCTATTGTTCAACTGAGAGGGATCAGTGCTGCTGGAGTTTGCGCTAGCTTTCCTATGTGACGAAAAGCTGTGACACTTTTGTGCTGTATACTACCACTAGTGTTAGATTTAAACAGGCGGACCTGCTGTGGAGGTAGTTCAGGTCAGCAGTTACTTTGTAAAGGCATGCGTATGGAGTTCAATTTCGTCCAAAATTGCTGTGGTATGAGCGTTTTCCGATATTCGTCAGATGTGAAGAAATCCAAACGCTTTATTTTGATTCCCTTAATATTAAAATATGGCTACTCAGTCAAAGCTCACCTTTCATGTTTTGCGTTCCAAATATTTTTTAATTCATGCTGTTGTATTTGCTTCAAACAACGAGCACAGAAAAATAGGTTGAGGAGGAGGGGACAGGTGTATTTTTCAGGTTCTGGCTGCGACAGAAACTGCCCGACAAGTATTAATCACTACCCAAGACCCAATACTATCGCCCCAAGTAATTCAGCACCTTAATTGGCTCCATTCAGTCACCACTACAACTATCAACCAGTAATTAGAGATGAACCATTTTGAATATGTGAATGATCATCGCAGTTATGAACACTACTTAAGCAGTAGTGAAAAGAAAGCCTGAAAAAAGCCATCTGGGATAACCAACAAAACGGCCAGCTTCCAGATGGCTTGTTAGCTCAGTCGGTAGAGCGCTGCACCGGTATCGCAGAGGTCGTGGGTTCGAATCCCGTACAAGCCTGAATTTTTTTCAGGCTTTCTTTTCACTACTGCTTAAGTAGTGTTCATATCTGCGATGATCAGTCACACATTCAATCATTAATCCGCAGTTCAAATATATGATTTTCATATATTCATTCTCATATGAACCATTTTGTTAACATTCTATGTCATGGTGACTTTTAAGGTTTGGAGGTCAAATTAAAACTAAGGGCTCTCAAGTACCATTGCTCATAACAAAAATGCCCCTAGAACACAGAAACAAAGATATCAAGCTATTTTCTCTGAAGGGGAAGCAAACGATAATCTGTAGTTGGCTATTTTTCCACAGCGCAGAAGAACTTGAAAAGTTTGGCCCAAGTTTTTCAAGTTGTAATCCATTTCAATCCTTGCCATCCTCAGCCAAAGATGCTTATTTATAGTTTAATCGGTAAAATAATTTTAAACAAAACTGAACCATTATTTTGGGTTTTCTTTGCTTCCAATATAATTTTCAGCTTTTCAAAGTAATATTAAAAACTCGTGACAATAGCTCCTTTAAGCACATCACGCGTTCTTTTGATGATTTTCACAATTGCTATTAATTCCTCCTGAAAAAGAGAAACTAAAACAAAACAAATAAACTAAAAACTCAAACTTCGAACAATTTAATCATCTATCATTCACCGTAAACTTAAGTTCTAAATCCACAGTTCAAACGACACTTAAGGCCATGTTACACGAAGCAATTTTTCTTGCAACTTGCAACACAACAAACGTTGCGTTGCAACTTGCAAGAAAAAATTCACGTGTAACACCCCATTTTGCAACTGCAATTGTTGCGTTGCGGGTTGCAAGAAAAGTAGAACGACCCTCTACTTTTCGCAACGTTTCGAGACAAGTTGCTTGCGTGTGACAGCCCCTCTGCAACTTGAAAGGTTTTTTATTCGTCATCGTTGCGTTGCAAGTTGCAAGAAAAATTGTCTCGTGTAACATGGTCTTTAGATGCTTATCTTTCCAAACGCTCTCGCCCTCCGTTTAGCGACGCTATATTAGTTGCTCTCAATATCGAACACCATATCTCGACCTCTAACAACAATACAACATGACAACAGTTCAAACGTACTCATTTTCATCAAGTAATATGTTATCTACTGTGCAAATGGCCGGTTAATTTTGCCCATTAAGGATTTTACAACACTCACTGTATTGATTGGTATGTTATGACAAAGACCCATTTAAGATGGCTTGTACCTCTTTGAGAAAACCATAGCCAAACATTTCGAAGTCATTGCGGTACAGCTCTCCAATTCGAATGATGTCTTCGCGAGGAACCTGGGAATAGTACTGCAGCACTTCATCGGAGCGGGTTGACTTGTGAACTGGCGGAAAAGTCACGCGGTCCTCAATTCCCGCCAATTTTAGGAGTAGTGGGGCGTCCTCTCCTAAGGTTTCTAAGTGGCCAATGAAATCGTAGTTGATCAGACATGGATGGCAGAGCTTTTCGTATTCTCGCCAATGCTGATTTCGGTTTCCATCGTATGAAAAGTATTTTATGAATTCTGGAAAGCTAACATTTCTTTTTCCTTCACTATAATCCTGTGGTCGATATAATTTTATTATCCCTGTTCGAGCACTACTGCTGATCTTCTTGTCATTCCCGATGAACTTGTCTTTGAAGGCTGAGAGTAAGCGGTGAAGTGGTTCGCGAACGAAAAGGAACTTGAAATACGTTTGAAGACGCACTGCTCTTTCTTCTTCCGTGTATTGATATAATCGTTTCCAGAGATCCCATCTATGAACCTTAAACGAGAAACAGGAATCAGACTAAGAAATGAAGATTACTGTAGATATTGCCCGAGCACAGGCTGTATCTATTGATCACCAAAAGGAATATGATACCAATCATGAGGTGCGACTCGCTCCACTTTGCAGAAGGACTGGATTTCAAACCTTAACGAGAAACAGCGTGAGGAATGAAGATTACTGTAGACATTGTCCGAGCATAGGCTGCAATCTTTCTTATCACCAGGAACAAAAAACAAAAACAAAAAAAACCAAGCTAACAGGTACTCAACGATGACCCGATAAATAAAAAAGGCATTCCCATCCTAGACTCCGGTGCGGGCGGGAGGAGACATGTTTTTCTTCCTCAATACTGGTACATGCACCTTGGGGATAAAAAAGAATAATCCCTTTTCGTATTTAAAGTTACCGCTTGGTACAAACACCGATGAATATTCAAAAATACCGGCGGGAAGGAGCCTTAAATTTGAAAATTAAACAAAAGATATATCTTCTCGCTGGAAAAAAGTAAGTAAAATCGTCCGGCGTGAGACAGAGCAAAATCTATAAGTCACTCGAGGGGAGGAAAGAGTTAAGGTAGATAGTTTTTTAACCCTATCGCCCGTAAGGGTCCTCCCTTTGACGAGTAAAATTGTCTGGCGTTAGACAGAGTCAAATCTATAAGTCACTCTTAGGGAGGAGAAGATTAAGGGAGACAGTTTTTTTTTTTACCTTTTAACCTCTAAGAGGCCTTCCATGGGGTACAAGCGACATGGCTCCGAAAACAGGCCACAATGTTCTCCCAAAACACCGACAACCGACAGTGTTATGGAGAGCAATAGTAAATACTAAGTTTCTGGTAACTTCTAGAATGTTACGTCACGCAATGTTTGTACCAGAACCTTCTCCTGTCACGCTACAGAACAATTTGAAACATTCTACTGAATGACGTAATTACGATGTAATGCTACATAAATAGTTATGTTAAGCCCCGGCTACACGTTGTAACATTGTTATAAGAACACGACGCAACATTGTTGTAAGAACGCTTCTAACAATGTTGGACACGCATATAACGTTGGAAAAACGTCGCTTCGGGGATCTGACTTCAACAATTTCCACCTCTGCCAATAGGCTTTTGGATTGGCGACTGGGCCCTTAACTCTGATTGGTCTTTACAATACAATGTTGAAAGGGCGGCTACACGCTTCAACATTTGTTGTATGTTGGAGAAAATGTTTGATTGCAATCAAAACACTCTTCCAACAAAAAATGTTGAAGAAACGTCATCAAACATGCATGCTACACGTTCTAGCATTGTTCAGCCAACAAATGTTTTATAACAATGTTTGAACGTGTAGCCGGGGCTTTAGAAGCTCCAAGAAGGTTCTAGAATATTAATTAATTGTATATAAGGATTCCGCCAGGTAGCAATTGTGGTTGTTGCTGTCGGCAAAGACCGACTAGAGAAGCTATACCGACAGAATCATAGAGAGCTATTGAGAAACTTCATTTAAGGTCAAGTGGATCGAAAGGAGATTTCTCCGGAGGCATCGACATTTATTGTGGGTTTGTGTCAGTGGTGACTGAAGTTTTAGCAGTAGGCTTAAGCTAGTTTGATAGCAGATTGTATTGTTTAGAAATCGCTCCTTTGTAACTCGTATTTAGTTACGTATCGTTAAATAAATAAGTTGGGTTTGTAGAAGAGTTTCGCAGTGCAAATGTTAAATGTTAAATTTTAAATCATATTCTTAGTATAAACTTTTTAGTGGTCATGATTGAAATTTATGTAACTCTTGCAGGTTTTATAATTTTTAATTATTTTGTAAACCCAGTCCCAATAAGGTTTTCGGTAATTTTCCGAACTTTGTAAACACATTGTAATTCATTTTTAATGCGAGAATGTGTCGATTAAACATCTTCATCTTCATCATCTTCATCTTCTATATCGTGATGGCATAAAAGAAAGCGACCTCTGCACCTTTGCAAATGTGAGAAGCAAACGTTAAACCACCTTTTAATTTCCTGCAGTAAAAAAGCCTCCGTCTGGAACCAGTTTGAAGTTTGGTGGTGTGAAAAAACACGAGAAGAAATCTCTTTGAACCCAACTAAAATCTTATACGGTTGTAACAATATTTCGACTAATTGGCAGGCTTTAAACTATTGTATTCTTATTGCAAATACCATATTTTTTTGTACTGGTGGACGTGAGGATGAGCTATGTTTCCGGGATTTCCTTCTGCGGCTGCATGATAGTCTGGTCATTCTAAAGGAGATAGCAACTGCTAATAAAACATTATCAATGTTCTATCATAAGTGGGCTTTTATTTTTTAATGTTTTCTGTGTAATTTCGTCAGTAGTGGAAGTCTCGTGTAAGTCTATTTTCTCAGTGATGTAATCGCCGCTCTACAATACTGATGTAAGTAATTGTAAGTCAGTCCACCGTGGTGTGGAAGTAAAGCAATAAAAAAAAGAAAGAAAGAAAGAAAGGAACGACAGGAGAGGCTGGAAGAAAAGGACGACAGGAAAGGCTGGAAAAGGAAGAAAAGGAACGACAGGAGAGGCTGGAAGAAAAGGAACGACAGGAAAGGCTGGAAGAAAAGGAACGACAGTAGAGGCTCGAAGAAAAGGAACAACAGGAAAGGCTGGAAAGGGAAGAAAAGGAACAACAGGAGAGGCTGGAAGAAAAGGAACGACAGGAAAGGCTGGAAAGAGAAGAAAGGAAACGACAGGAAAGGCTGGAAAGAGAAGAAAAGGAATGACAGGAGAGGCTGGAAGAAAAGGAACGACAGGAAAGGCTGGAAGAAAACGAACGACAGGAAAGGCTGGAAGAAAAGGAACGACAAGAAAGGCTGGAAAGGGAAGAAAAGGAACGACAGGAAAGGCTGGAAGAAAAGGAACGACAGGAAAGGCTGGAAGAAAAGGAACGACAGGAGAGGCTGGAAGAAAAGGAACGACAGGAAAGGCTGGAAAGGGAAGAAAAGGAACGACAGGAAAGGCTGGAAGAAAAGGAACGACAAGAAAGGCTGGAAAGGGAAGAAAAGGAACGACAGGAAAGGCTGGAAGAAAAGGAACGACAGGAAAGGCTGGAAGAAAAGGAACGACAGGAGAGGCTGGAAGAAAAGGAACGACAGGAAAGGCTGGAAAGGGAAGAAAAGGAACGACAGGAAAGGCTGGAAGAAAAGGAACGACAGGAGAGGCTGGAAGAAAAGGAACGACAGGAAAGGCTGGAAAGGGAAGAAAAGGAACGACAGGAAAGGCTGCAAGAAAAGGAACGACAGGAAAGGCTGGAAGAAAAGGAACAACAGGAAAGGCTGGAAAGAGAAGAAAAGGAACGACAGGAAAGGCTGCAAGAAAAGGAACGACAGGAAAGGCTGGAAGAAAAGGAACAACAGGAAAGGCTGGAAAGAGAAGAAAAGGAACCACAGGAAAGGCTGGAAGAAAAGGAACGACAGGAAAGGCTGCAAAGAGAAGAAAAGGAACGACAGGAAAGGCTGGAAGAAAAGGAACGACAGGAAAGGCTGGAAAGAGAAGAAAAGGAACGACAGGAAACACTGGAAGAAAAGGAACGAAAGGAAAGGTTGGAAAGAGAAGAAAAGGAACGACAGGAAAGGCCGGAAGAAAAGGAACGACAGGAAAGGCTGGAAAGAGAAGAAAAGGAACGACAGGAAAGGCTGGAAGAAAAGGAACGAAAGGAAAGGCTGGAAAGAGAAGAAAAGGAACGACAGGAAAGGCTAGAAAGGGAAGAAAAGGAACGAAAGGAAAGGCTGGAAGAAAAGGAACGAAAGGAAAGGCTGGAAGAAAAGGAACGAGAGGAAAGGCCGGAAAGGGAAGAAAAGGAACGACAGGAAAGGCTGGAAGAAAAGGACCGACAGGAAAGGCTGGAAAGGAAGAAAAGGAACGACAGGAAAGGCTGGAAGAAAAGGAACGACAGGAAAGGCTGGAAAAGGAAGAAAAGGAACGAAAGGAAAGGCTGGAAAGAGAAGAAAAGAACGACAGGAAACACTGGAAGAAAAGGAACGACAGGAAAGGCTGGAAAGAGAAGAAAAGGAACGACAGGAAAGGCTGGAAAGAGAAGAAAAGAAACGACAGGAAAGGCTGGAAAGAGAAGAAAAGGAACGACAGGAAAGGCTGGAAAGAGAAGAAAAGAAACGACAGGAAAGGCTGGAAAGAGAAGAAAAGGAATGACAGGAAAGGCTGGAAAGAGAAGAAAAGGAACGAAAGGAAAGGCTGGAAAGGGAAGAAAGGGAACGAGAGGAGAGGCTGGAAGAAAAGGAACGACAGGAAAGGCTGGAAAGGGAAGAAAGGAAACGACAGGAGAGGCTGGAAAGGGAAGAAAAGAAACGACAGGAAAGGCTGCAAGAAAAGGAACGACAGGAAAGGCTGGAAAGGGAAGAAAAGGAACAACAGGAGAGGCTGGAAGAAAAGGAACAACAGGAAAGGCTGGAAAGGGAAGAAAAGGAACAACAGGAAAGACTGGAAGAAAAGGAACAACAGGAAAGACTGGAAGAATAGGAACAACAGGAAAGGCTGGAAAGGGAAGAAAAGGAACAACAGGAAAGACTGGAAGAAAAGGAACAACAGGAAAGACTGGAAGAAAAGGAACAACAGGAAAGACTGGAAGAATAGGAACAACAGGAAAGGCTGGAAAGGGAAGAAAAGGAACAACAGGAGAGGCTGGAAGAAAAGGAACGACAGGAGAGGCTGGAAGAAAAGGAACGACAGGAAAGGAGGGGGGTGAATAGGGTTCAGCAAATCCGTCGATTCGTGCTAATTTTTCGCAAAATCCGCCAATCCGCAGATATTTTTTACAAAAATCCGAATTCGCAGCGACAAGAAAGCCACGAGGCACGTCGCGCAGTGTTACATGCGAGCGCGAGACGCGAAACAGAGAAAGGAAAGACATCCTCGCGCTTGCGCGCGTCCCCATCACCTGATGTCATTAGGACAGCGTGCATTTTTGTATTTGGGCTACGTTTTAGGTCTTTACTAGTCAATCAGAAGACAGGTTCCTACAGGTCTTTGAAACGTCAAGTTACCATGTTTAAAAGAGTGTAGCGAAATCTAAGGTTTAATCCCCACCATGACCACTGTTTTGTAAAGCCGCCGCTACACGAGCGATTTCTTGCTTGCGATGGTGACGCGATTTTTTTTTTAAACTGTCGCGTCACCAGCGCGCAGTGAAAATCACCCGTGTAGCCACCCTCGTACAGGTGATGCGA
Source organism: Pachyseris speciosa (assembly GCA_016490735.1). Taxonomy (NCBI): domain Eukaryota; kingdom Metazoa; phylum Cnidaria; class Anthozoa; order Scleractinia; family Pachyseridae; genus Pachyseris; species Pachyseris speciosa. Next base: position 157,438 of record JAEMWC010001045.1, read on the forward strand.
CAGCTCAAAAAATCGCAGAAAAAGAATCGCGAAAAATTAAACTCATTCAATTTCTCGCGATTTTTTTCTTGCGACTTTTTACCTGTTGTGTTGCCAAGGGTGGCTACACTTGCGATTTTCATCGCGCGCTGGCGACGCGACAAAATTGAAAAAATCGCATCACTGGTGCGAGAGAAAAATCGCTCGTGTAGCCGCGGCTTAAGTCTCGAAGTACAAAACATAGCAATCCGTTTTAAACTCATATGCTCGCTTTTCCAATTGCTGGAATCGACGCAGCACCGAAACATGTTTTTTATGAAAGAAGTCATCGCCTTTGGCACCTTCTCGGTAAAAAAATGCGACGCAATCGATGGCCTTTGTCTCAATGACCTGACCCTCCATTTTGACCGTGCCGATGGTACACGTGGTGGTCTAGTGAGGACAATGGCTGAAGCCGAGATCCTGGGGTCCTAGAGTTTTCTGGAGTCCTATTACATTGTAGGTCAAAGGTGTGTTAGCCCGTTAACTACCAAGCATTTTGCCGCAAAAACACCTTTTGAAGCTCGTGGAGCCATTTTCTACAAGTAGCCAGAATCTAGCCAAAAAGAACCAAAACTGCCCAAAACTCTGTTTGCTGGTGGAGCTCCTCGCGTCCTTCTGTCCCTGATGCTTAATATTAGCTTTTCAAGTTCGGCCATACACAGGGTTGAAAAGTTTCACCACCCCCTCTCCTTCGACCTTTCGCTTTTCTTGCCTCGCTTTCTTTATCTCTTGCTGGGCATTTTCTTTCGGTGGGAAAAGATTTGTGGAAAACTTTTAGGATCATAGGATTAGATGGAAGGAAGTGCAGGTGGGTAGTGGGACAAGATTTTCATTCAAATTTTCGGCTCAACGTCACTTGGTTTTTTCGCGTTTTCTCCGGCCTGTTTGACGGAATCGTGCTCATTCGGGTATGGACCTCTTCCCCCCTACACATGCTACATGTAAAAGTTGTCCATGAGCATTAAAACTGATAACGGTACGAGTGGTACAAGGGACCGCGTGGTTCTGTGCGGCCGGTTTTGGCCGGTGTGGTAGTCAGTGGTACTCGATTTAGCACCTTATGGGCAAATTGGGTTGTTTTATGTTCAAAGGTGGATTTTTTTCAGAAAATTGTGTCCTTCGCTTAATCTAGTCTAGTTCTAAGGTCAGGTAGAAAAAATTGAAACAGACAGCCAAGTTAAGTTCCACGATCCGCACTTCAAACAAACAAAATCCATAATCCACGCTTAAATATTGAAGAAATCCGTGATCCGCAGAGCGTTCAAAATCCGCGAATCCGCAAAATGTATCCTCAAAATCCGAAATCCGAGTTGTTTTTTTATCCAAATCCGCCGATCCGCGAACCTATTCACCCCCCTCGGAAAGGCTGGAAAGGGAAGAAAAGGAACGACAGAAAAGGCTGGTAGAAAAGAAACGAAAAAAAAGGCTGGAAAGAGAAAAAAGGAACGACAGGAAAGACTGGAAAGGGAAGAAAAGGAACGACAGGTAAGGCTGGAAGAAAAGGAACAACAGAAAGGCTGGAAAGGGAAGAAAAGGAACGACAGGAAAGGCTGGAAAAGGAACGACAGGAAAGGCTCGAAGAACAGGAACAAGAGGAGAGGCTGGAAGAAAAGGAACGACAGAAAAGGCTGGAAAGAGAAGAGAAGGAACGACAGGAAAGGCTGGAAAAGGAAGAAAAGGAACGACAGGAAAGGCTGGAAAAGGAAAGACAGGAAAGGCTGCAAGAAAAGGAACAACAGGAGAGGCTGGAAGAAAGGGAACGACAGAAAAGGCTGGAAGAAAAGGAACGACAGGAAAGGCTGGAAAGGGAAGAAAAGTAACGACAGGAAAGGCTGGAAGAAAAGGAACGACAGGAGAGGCTGGAAGAAAAGGAACGACAGAAAAGGCTGGAAGAAAAGGAACGACAGGAAAGGCTGGAAAGGGAAGAAAAGGAACGACAGGAAAGGCTGGAAGAAAAGGAACGACAGGAGAGGCTGGAAGAAAAGGAACGACAGAAAAGGCTGACAGAAAAGGAACGACAGGAAAGGCTGGAAGAAAAGGAACGACAGGAAAGGCTGGAAGAAAAGGAACGACAGGAGAGGCTGGAAGAAAAGGAACGACAGGAAAGGCTGGAAAGGGAAGAAAAGGAACGACAGGAAAGGCTGCAAGAAAAGGAACGACAGAAAAGGCTGGAAGAAAAGGAACGACAGGAAAGGCTGGAAAGGGAAGAAAAGGAACGACAGGAAAGGCTGGAAGAAAAGGAACGACAGGAGAGGCTGGAAGAAAAGGAACGACAGAAAAGGCTGGAAGAAAAGGAACGACAGGAAAGGCTGGAAGAAAAGGAACGAAAGGAAAGGCTGGAAGAAAAGGAACAACAGGAGAGGCTGGAAGAAAAGGAACGACAGAAAAGGCTGGAAGAAAAGGAACGACAGTAAAGGCTGGAAAGGGAAGAAAGGAAACGACAGGAAAGGCTAGAAGAAAAGGAAGGACAGGAAAGGCTGGAAAGAGAAGAAAAGGAACGACAGGAAAGGCTGGAAAAGGAACGACAGGAAAGGCTGGAAAGGGAAGAAAAGGAACGACAGGAAAGGCTGGAAAAGGAACGACAGGAAAGGCTGGAAGAAAAGGAACAACAGGAGAGGCTGGAAGAAAAGGAACGACAGCAAAGGCTGGAAGAAAAGGAACGACAGGAAAGGCTGGAAAGGGAAGAAAAGGAATGACAGGAGAGGCTGGAAGAAAAGAAACGACAGGAAAGGCTGGAAAGGGAATAAAAGGAACGACAGGAAAGGCTGGAAGAAAAGGAACGACAGAAAAGGCTGGAAGAAAGGGAACGACAGGAAAGGCTGGAAAGGGAAGAAAAGGAACGACAGGAAAGGCTGGAAGAAAAGGAACGACAGGAGAGGCTGGAAGAAAAGGAACGACAGAAAAGGCTGGAAGAAAAGGAACGACAGGAAAGGCTGGAAGAAAGGAACGACAGGAAAGGCTGGAAGAAAAGGAACGACAGGAGAGGCTGGAAGAAAAGGAACGACAGGAAACACTGGAAGAAAAGGAACGACAGGAAAGGCTGGAAAGAGAAGAAAAGGAATGACAGGAGAGGCTGGAAGAAAAGGAACGACAGAAAAGGCTGGAAGAAAAGGAACGACAGGAAAGGCTGGAAGAAAAGGAACGACAGGAAAGGCTGGAAGAAAAGGAACAACAGGAGAGGCTGGAAGAAAAGGAACGACAGAAAAGGCTGGAAGAAAAGGAACGACAGTAATGGCTGGAAAGGGAAGAAAGGAAACGACAGGAAAGGCTAGAAGAAAAGGAAGGACAGGAAAGGCTGGAAAGAGAAGAAAAGGAACGACAGGAAAGGCTGGAAAAGGAACGACAGGAAAGGCTGGAAAGGGAAGAAAAGGAACGACAGGAAAGGCTGGAAAAGGAACGACAGGAAAGGCTGGAAGAAAAGGAACAACAGGAGAGGCTGGAAGAAAAGGAACGACAGCAAAGGCTGGAAGAAAAGGAACGACAGGAAAGGCTGGAAAGGGAAGAAAAGGAATGACAGGAGAGGCTGGAAGAAAAGAAACGACAGGAAAGGCTGGAAAGGGAAGAAAAGGAACGACAGGAAAGGCTGGAAGAAAAGGAACGACAGAAAAGGCTGGAAGAAAAGGAACGACAGGAAAGGCTGGAAGAAAGGAACGACAGGAAAGGCTGGAAGAAAAGGAACGACAGGAGAGGCTGGAAGAAAAGGAACGACAGAAAAGGCTGGAAGAAAAGGAACGACAGGAAAGGCTGGAAGAAAGGAACGACAGGAAAGGCTGGAAGAAAAGGAACGACAGGAGAGGCTGGAAGAAAAGGAACGACAGAAAAGGCTGGAAGAAAAGGAACGACAGGAAAGGCTGGAAGAAAAGGAACGACAGGAGAGGCTGCAAAGGGAAGAAAAGGAACGACAGGAGAGGCTGGAAGAAAAGGAACGACAGGAAAGGCTGGAAGAAAAGGAACGACAGGAAAGGCTGGAAGAAAAGGAACGACAGGAGAGGCTGCAAAGGGAAGAAAAGGAACGACAGGAAAGGCTGGAAAGGGAAGAAAAAGAACGACAGGAAAGGCTGGAAGAAAAGGAACGACAGGAAAGGCTGGAAGAAAAGGAACAACAGGAGAGGCTGGAAGAAAAGGAACGACAGAAAAGGCTGGAAGAAAAGGAACGACAGTAAAGGCTGGAAAGGGAAGAAAGGAAACGACAGGAAAGGCTAGAAGAAAAGGAAGGACAGGAAAGGCTGGAAAGAGAAGAAAAGGAACGACAGGAAAGGCTGGAAAAGGAACGACAGGAAAGGCTGGAAGAAAAGGAACAACAGGAGAGGCTGGAAGAAAAGGAACGACAGCAAAGGCTGGAAGAAAAGGAACGACAGGAAAGGCTGGAAAGGGAAGAAAAGGAATGACAGGAGAGGCTGGAAGAAAGGAAAGACAGGAAAGGCTGGAAGGGGAAGAAAAGGAACGACAGGAAAGGCGGGAAGAAAAGGAATGACAAGAAAGACTGGAAAGGGAAGAAAAAAAAGACAAGAAAGGTTAGAAAAAGAGAAAATGGAATATCAGCATGAGTTAGAGATGAAAAAGTTAGAATTACACGCAAAGTTAGGGTCAGATCCTAGTTTTGAAAACTCTACTGCTAAGTTTGATGTTACGAAGTATATTAAGTTATTGCTACCATTTCAACAGACATGCCGATAAGTACGTTTTGCACTTCGAGAAAGTAGCAGGGAATCTTAAGTGGCTCAAAGAATACTGGGTAATGTTATTGCAGAGTGCCTTAGTAGGTAAGGCCAGAGAAATATATACACAGTTAAGTGTAGAGCACGCTGCTAGTTACGACACTGTCAAAGATCTTATTTTAAAGGGTTATGAATTAGTTCCGGAAGCTTATCGTCAAAAATTTAGAAGCTGTGAGAAATTAAGTTATCAAACTTACGTAGAATTTGCTAGAAGTAAGGACCAGCTATTTGATCGTTGGTGTCATTCATAGAAAGTAGACAAAAATCACGATAAGTTAAGACAGTTAATTTTAATAGAAGAATTTCAGACGTGTATTCACAGTGATGTCCGAACATTTGTCGATGAGCAAAAAGAGGAAACGTTGGAGGACGCAGCACGGTTAGCGGATGAGTTCTCGTTGAGTCACAAAGTGACGTTTGTGGAAAAGCACAAACAGTCCTATACTCCACCTGGTCAAGAACTACCCCCTACATGTACATCACCACGCTGGCCTGGAAACCAAAGAAGTCGCCAGAGTGAAGAGTCACGGCCGAAACAGAATCCTGGTAACAACTCTACATATCGTTATAACTCCTCCTGGTCAAGACAAAATGAGACTATGCCATGTAAGCCTGGCCTATCAAGTCACTTACCTGTTTTTCTTGTAAAAAAAAAGAAGGACATCTGATTTCTAATTGCCCGGAAGAGTTGAAAATGGCACGACAACAACATAATGCTGAGTCTAAGCCAACTGGTTTTATCGCTACATCACTGTCATTGCCTGATGTTGGTAAAGTTATACGTATCAAGTGTCCTGATGTGAAGACTCAGTCAAGTCTGATCAATGAGGTTAGTGTCCCGTCAAAGCCCTGTTATGGACGTTTTTGAGCCTTTTGTTCATGAAGGTTCAGTATCATTGTCAAGAGGTAAGTCTGACTCCACACCAATCAAGATTTTAAGAGATACTGGGGCCTCACAGTCCTTGCTGTTCAGTGACACTTTGTGGTTTTCTGAGGAGTCCTCTGTTGGTGCGAGTGTCCTTATCAGGGGAATCAATTGTTCTGAGTACAGTCCAGTGCCGCTTCATATCGTTTACCTGAAGTCAAGCCTTGTGTCCGGACCAGTCAAAGTCATCGTGTATACAGCCGTCGTTACCTTTTGAGGGAGTGCATCTTATTCTAGGTAATGACCTCGCGGGAGACAAAGTTGTTGTTAACGCCATTGTCACAGAGAAGCCCTGTTTAGAGCAGCCTACAGCTCCAGTGGAAAAGACAATTCCCGGTCTGTATCCAGCATGTGTTGTAACTCGAGCAATGAGTAAGAAGAGAGAAAACAGTGAGGACGAGATCACATTAGCAGACACTATCATTGATCAAGTCCTGGAAGGTGAGCCACCAAAAACCTCTGGTTCTGAGCCAGTCGAAGTCGTTGCCGAGGGCACTTTGTCAGATAAGGCCGATAACATGTCAAAGTCTCAGCTTATTGTGGAACAGAACTTTCAAGCTTGTTTGCGAGAGTTGTTGATGAAAACGAAGTCTCACAGAATCCTGTGTGCCTTTTAACAAAGAACGGCGTACTAATGAGAATGTGGAGGCCACCTGATATTCCAGTTGAAGATGAGTGGGCTGTCAAACACCAGATTGTCGTCCCGAAGTCTTACAGACTAAGCATGGCGCAAGACCCCCCCCCCCCCCCCCCCCCCTAGCTGGCCACATGGGCCTCAACAAAACCTGTCAGAAGATTCTTAACTATTTCTACTGGCCCAGTCTGAGAAAAGACGTAGTGGAATTTTGCAAATCGTGTCATGCCTGTCAGATGGTTGGGAAACCGAATCAGATCAGACCAAAAGCCCCACTACAGCCGATACCAGCAGTCCAAGAGCCTTTTAGCAGAATTATAATTGATTGTGTTAATCCATTACCGAAGACGAGGTCTGGAAATCAATACTTGTTAACCATCATGTGTGCGTTAACCAGGTTTCCTGAAGCCATACCCCTGAGAAACATCAGAGCAAAGACTATTGTTAAAGCCTTAACGAAGTTCTTCACGCTAGTGGGTCTTCCAAGTTCTATCCAGTCAGACCAGGGCTCGAATTTTATGCCTGGAGTATTTCAGCAAGTCATGCACGGACTTGGGATCACTCAGTATAAGTCATCTGCATATCATCCTCAAAGTCAAGGAACTCTCGAAAGGTGGTACCAAACACTGAAGAACATGAGGAGGATCTACTGCTTCGAGACAGAGAAAGATTGGGACGAGGCCATCCATTTGCTGCTGTTTGCTGCACGAGAGTCGGAGTGAATTAGCCAGAGCTAATCTTAGTTCATCTCAGAAGTCTATGAAGAAGGCGTATAATGTAGATGCTGTAGGGAGTAGCTTTAAGCCAGGTCAAAAGGTTACCTGGTAACCCACTACACTGTAGGTTTTTCAGACCTTATGTCATTCAGACGAAGTTGAGTGATCTTAACTACATAGTAGTTACTCCAGATAGGCGTAAGCAAGCACAGTTATGTCACGCCAACATGTTTAAGCCCTATGTAGAGAGAAACGGCGATCCAGTTGCACAGCCTGCAAATCTTAATGTAGTTGTTTCTGAGCCTAAAGAGGAGTTAGCTAGTGAGCTTAGTAGCAATAGTTTTGGTCCCACTGACACAACAAGGCTCACGAAATTCTGATGTGTTGCAGAACTTGGACTCTAAGTTGTCTCACCTATCACAAAATCAGCGCCAGGACCTGGAGAGGCGTCTGCTGGAGTTTGAGCACCTATTTCCTGATTTCCCCTCAAGACAAGATCAAATTTATCATGATGTTGATGTCGGGAATGCTGATCCAGTTAAGCAACACCCTTACAGGCTAAATCCAAGTAAGCAACAATACCTCAAGGAAGAGATCAAGTATTTGCTTCAGAACGACTTCATTGAGCCGAGCAACAGTAGCTGGAGTTCTCGATGTATACCTGTTCCCAAACCAGATGGAAGTTACCGAATGTGTACAGACCACAGAAAAGAGAACAGCGTGACAAAGACTGACACGTTTCCTATCCCAAGGATGGATGACTGCATTTACAAAGTGGGGAAAGCTAGATACGTAACGAAGTTTGACCTTCTAAAAGGATTCTGGCAAGTTCCATTGACGGACCGCGCCAAAGAGATTTCAGCCTTTGCCACACCACATGGAATGTACCAATACAAAGTTGTATACCTTTTGGTATGAAGAATTCACCAGCCTCTTTTCAACGTCTTATTAACAAAGTCATTGCGGATCTTGAAGGTTGTGAGGCCTACATCGATGACTTGATCATCTACAGTGACACGTGGGAAGAACACCTAAGGATCATCCGTGAATTCTTCGAGAGATTAAGCAGAGCAATGCTGACCATCAATCTTTCGAGAAGTGAGTTTTGCCAAGCACAGGTAACTTATCTCGAACACGTTGCTGGCCAAGGTGAAGTAAAACCAGTATGTGCTAAGGTCGAGGCTATCGCTAACTTTCCACGACCTGAGAGCAAGAAGCAAATGATGCGCTTTCTTGGTATGGCTGGGTACTACCGAAGATTTTGTCCCAATTTCGCCGCAGTCACAGAACCATTGATGCAGTTGCTCAGTAAGAGGGTAAAATTCATTTGGAATGACCGGTGTGATAAGGCATTCGAAGAATTAAAAGCCATGTTACAGAGTACCCCTGTATTGTCAGCTCCAGATTTCAACTCTCCTTTCAAGTTGGCTGTAGATGAAAGTGATGTGGCCGCTGGTGCCGCGCTGTTACAGGAAGGTGATAAAGCTGTGGAGCATCCAGTGTGTTACTTTTCAAAGAAGTTCAATAAGAGTGAAAGGAACTACTCCACCATAGAGAAAGAGTGTTTAGCATTAGTGTTGGGACTGCAGCATTTCAAAGTTTATGTCAGTAATTCTAGTTTGCCTATTGTTGTTTATAGTGATCACAATCCTCTTGTTTTTATTCACAAGTTGAAGAACAAGAAACAACGATTGCTAAGGTGGAGTTTAATGTTACAAGAGTATGCTTTAGACATAAGACACATGAAAGGAAAGGACAATGTCATTGCTGACTGCCTGTCAAGAGTGTGAGTTCATTGCAAGAAGTTTTCCAAACTTTCTTTTCTTGAAGGGGGAGGGTGTTATGGAGAGCAATAGTAAATACTAAGTTTCTGGTAACTTCTAGAATGTTACGTCACGCAATGTTTGTACCAGAACCTTCTCCTGTCACGCTACAGAACAATTTGAAACATTCTACTGAGTGACGTAATTACGATGTAATGCTACATAAATAGTTATGTTAGAAGCTCCAAGAAGGTTCTAGAATATTAATTAATTGTATATAAGGATTCCGCCAGGTAGCAGTTGTGGTTGTTGCTGTCGGCAAAGACCGACTAGAGAAGCTATACCGACAGAATCATAGAGAGCTATTGAGGAACTTCATTTAAGGTCAAGTGGAGCGGAAGGAGATTTCTTCGGAGACATCGACATTTATTGTGGGTTTGTGTCAGTGGTGACTGAAGTTTTAGCAGTAGGCTTAAGCTAGTTTGATAGCAGATTGTATTGTTTAGAAATCGCTCTTTTGTAACTAGGATTTAGTTACGTATCCCCGGGGCGGGGGGGGGGGGGGGACTAACAAAATATTAATACGGGGAGGCTCCGCCCCGAGGTCCGACCCCTTACCCTTTTATATACCATTTTTGAGAGAAAAGGTACCCCTTTCGTATACCTTCCATTGACAAATGGTACCCCTTCCTTATACCTAAAACAGGAAGTCTTCTTATCTTTTTCATGTAGCGTTTAGTAAATTAAAACAGTATGGTCATAAGGTATGTGTCTTTGAAATATTTTAATGAATTGCCCTTTCAAACACCTCAATCACAGATTCCCCTACCCTTTCACATACTTCGACCCGTGAAATCCCTACCCTTTCATACACCTGAAGCCTGAGAAAGGTACCCCTTTCAGGCGGAGCCTCCCCGTATAGGCCATTATAGGGAGGACCCCCACCCCCTCCGGGTACGACTTGCAGCGACAATTCACTTTCCCTTCCTCTTTCTCTGTGTTGCGGCAGCGACATTTGTCCCTAAAGAAATAAGCGACAGACGGTCGTAAACGAGCGACAAAGCGACACCACATCACCCCTTGGAAGGCCTCCTCTTAGGGGTCTCCCTTTCAGTGACGAGTAAAATCGTCTGGCATTAGACAGATTAAAATCTATAAGTCATTCTTAGGAAGGAGAGAGGTAAACAATCCAGATATTTTCTTTCTGAATAGAGTTATCTATTTTGATCTGGTTGCACTGCGTTTCAAACTATAACGGTTGCCACACGTTACACTGAACATGGTTGTAACTTTCCACAAAAGTACTGTCATGTGCTACATTTACGTATACATACTCTCATGCGGGTTTTGATACCACGAAGGTTGAGTAGAACTCTCTTCCATGTTGTCGTGCTCACTTTAGGGATTGTGCAGTACATGATCTTGTGTTCATCGTCGACTATAATATATCCTAGGCTCACCCAGTTTCTTGGAGGATTTGTATCGAATGAGTGTGTGAGACAGTATTCTTTCATAATCTTTTTCCTGGAGATCTGCCTCTGTTCGGCATCTGTGAAAAATGAATTGGATCATCAACAACGTTTATTTATTATTTATTTCAAGATTTGTACATAAAGAATATATACAGGTGATTAGAACAAAAGGATGTAGCATCTCCTACAAGGTTCAACCACCTTACCCAACCCCATAAACCTACAAACAATACATATATATATAATTTAAATAAAAACATCTTATTTTTTATTTTATTTTTTTATTTTATTATCTCGCCACATAGAAAAAATTACAAATAGAACAGAAAAGATAATAAATAGCTAATTAATATTAAATTTAAAGTGCACATACAACTTTGAAGGAGGGACTGTGGCGGGGAAATCTCCGAGAAGCAAAGCTTATGAGGAATAGAGATCCCCCCCCCCCGGGGCATTAAATATTACTAGGCGGCATTTAAAAATAAAGAAAAGACATGTATTTTAAGTATATGAGTGTGATTGGACAAAAAGATAGATCTTAACAGCAACATCTTAACAGCAACATGTGTTTCTTAAATTCACTCTTCTGCATTTTGGACAAATAATCTTATACGAGCGAATATTATCCCCACCAAAAACATAATGCAAACGCCAAAAGAAAAAAGATTTGAACTTGCGCTTAAAGGAGTCCAGGGAAGTAGCTAACTTAATGTCGTCAGGAATACTATTCCACAAAATAGTAATTCTGTTGAAGAAAAAATCACGAAAAAGCGAGGTGCGAGTTCTGTTTGTCCTAAGATAAAGTTCAGAGCTAGCTCGGCGAGAGCACCCCTTAGAAAGGAAAAATATTCATCAAAGTGTGTTGCAAAAATTACATTTCCTTTCAAGGACTTATAAAAGAAAACTAAATCTAGATATTCTAACCAATAATTTAGTGGAAGTAGATTTAATTTAATCAGACGATCCTTGTAACACAGATCTCTGTCTCTACCTACAATAAAACGCGTGGCTCTTCTCTGTACCTGTTCGATGAGGATTAACTGATTTATAACAGACTGAGGGGCCCAAACTTGCGAGAAATAACACAAATGGGAGCGTACTAATGAGCAGTAAAGGTGCAAAAGAGCATTACTATCGACCAGACCCGCGCAATTTCTCTTTAGGAAACCCAACATCCTATTTAATGTTAATGTGGACGTAGTGTTTACAAAGATCAATCTTAGACTGTTATTACTGTGGTTGAATGCTACGGGCCTGAAGGGTTTTGCTCCTGGTAGAACCGGTGAAGGACGTAGAAAAGAATCACCCAGTACAGGTTCCCCCACTCCCGGCCTCTCCGCGCAGCTCAGGCTCGCTAGGGTTTGGCCCCTCTAGTTCAGGATCTCTATGTCGGATGGCTCCCAAATGAAAGATGATGTGTCAATTGGGGGCATTGACTCTTCATCCCACAAGATGTGACTTTTCCTTACTAAACCTCGTCCAAATCTAGGCTGATTACCACTTAGCATTACTCTGCACTTCTCGTGCAATCACCTTCATCCTCTGTTTTCACCACACTCCAACTCGTCTCAGAAGAATTATCAGGTGCGTCCACTTCCTTCGGTATTTCTACAAGTGAAGCAAAACCTACACGAAGTCAGGCAAAGCGCCGGAGTTAACGGTTAACTCTTAAAAAGAGCTTTTTTTCCTGTGTTTGGCCGCAAATATTTTTGTTTAAACATAAGACTTACCGCAGAGATAGTCATTCTTATTTCGTTTCTCTTTAAGCAAATTCACGTTATTGTTAAGTTCTGGCTGAGTTGTCCAATTATTCCAGTTTTAGAAAATTGCTGGTCTTAAATCATGAGTTCGTCAACGGCCTCCAACAGGTGCAGGTGCAGTTGCCAGGCAACCGTGAGGTCGATCCAAGTTTTAAGCTTTCCAATAGAATAACCCGGCCTTTTGTCGTCTATTTTCAATTACTCCTATAAGTTCACTTCAGCTAACTCTTGTTGTCAAGATGCTGAAAATTCAAGATCGTGAACTCAAGATCTTGAAAATTCAGTCGAGATCTTGTAGTGAGGATCTTGGAGATTCAAGATGTTATGAGTTCTATCATTCAGCTTCTTTATTTTTTACATCAGTACTTTTACATGATCACATGACAATATGAACAAAGGACAACCAACCAATCACAACATCCCCTTTCTCAAGTTAGTCAGTTGTCCAAACACAGCTATGTAAAATTACAGATTAAGTAACTGGAACACAGATATACATGTAAACTCTAGACAACCTAAGTTCACAAGGTTGCACCTATTTGTACATTACATAATCCTCTTGCCATTTAGGAACAGTTCTGGTGCGTGCAGATCGACGCAGACCTGATACTACATTATCACTAGTTAGATTTGAGTCTGCCATTACATCATTACTAGGTGGATCTAGTTCGGTAATAACATTTGATTCTGTGGTAACAGGCAAACCGACATTGGTCTCTATAGTATCAGACTCTGGCTCATTGCTAAAATCATGCCTTACAGTACAAGAGGGTTCTTGCGAAAGATGTATATGGCGTCTATTTCTACGGTATTCTTTACCTGTTTCATCATTTATCAAATATGATCTAGGCGTTTCATGTTTACCCACAACTACTGCTGGTGAAAAATGTTTGTCACCAGGTTTCCTGAACCTCACACTATCGCCTTCCTTAAGTTTCGACAATTCTTTGGCGCCCTGTCGATCGTAGAATTGTTTGTATTTGATTTGACGTTTTTCTAGCAACTGAGGGACGTCATGGCAGATTTGTGGTACCAATACCGTGGGATGGACAATATAGACTGCTTTTTCTGCAAGTCCATTTGACTGACTATAATTTGGGCTGGTTGTAGTAATCTTCATACCACACTGCGCAGCGTACTGGCGCATCTCTCTGGAGTTGAAAGGCATATTGTCCGCAATCAGAGTTTGTGGATACCCGTGCCTCGAAAAAATTTCACCAAAACACCGGATAACCTCGCTGCTTGTTTTGCTATTGAGCTTGAGAGCTTCAATATACTTTGAATAATAATCGATGACTACCAGGTAGTTTGTGTTTTTGTGCTCTAACAAATCGGATGCAACTGTTTGCCATGGCAGTGATGGACTATCTCTAGTTTGCATGGGTTCTTTGGGTTGCTTGCTCTGATATTTCATACAGTTTTCACAATTGGCCACCAAATGTTCGATATCTTGGGTCATACCAGGCCAGAAAACACTCATGCGGGCATTCGCTTTGCTTTTCTCGATGCCACTGTGACCGATGTGCAATTTCTGGAGTATATCATTTCTCCATGCGAGTGGGATAACAAGCCTATTGTCCTTGAGTATAACGTCATCGACCACATGAATATCATTCCGCGCATTCCAGAAAGATTTTAGAGGAGGAGGTACATCATGCTTATGTTTTGGCCAACCCTCAATGGCCGTTTTTATGCTACAGACGTTAACGTCGTTCAGACGCATTTAACGTCTGAGACGTTAAAGCCGTCTGGTATAAAAACGGGACGCATAAAAGTAGACGATCTAACAGAAAAAAACAAGATTTTTCTAAAAATAGACTGGGTTCTATTCTCGGACTGGACGATAGGCAAGAGTAAACTCGGCGCCAAATAAACTTCAAACGCGCGAATGTAAGAACAAATAAACATGGCGGAATTGCAGACTCTGAAATCTAATTGTTGACGTAGTCAAGAAAGACAAGAAATGGAGATGCAAATGTTTTTGACAAAGAAAATCATTCGAGGAAGGGTTTTTAAGGCGATGGACGAGGAAAGAGATATGGCCGAAGCATTTGGCTTGTCTGCCGTGGCGACCAAGAGAGCAAGAACAAGAGAGCAAAGAACGAAGTGCTGATTAACAAAGGAATTCAGGGCTAAATACGTCCTAGTTAGGTCGTCCCGTTTTTATACTAGACGCATTTAACGTCTGAGACGTTAAAGTCGTCTGATAAGTGCGTCTAAACGACGCACTTAAATCAAGACGTTAAAGTCGTCAGACGTTAAATGCGTCTGTCTTATTTACCGTTTTTATACTAGACATTAAAGTCGTCTCGAGACGACTTTAACGTCTCAGACGACTTTAACGTCTCTAGCATAAAAACGGCCAATGGCGTATCAGTTTAACATTTGCATGATCGGATCATTCTGATTAAGTTTTCGTAATTCGATCATTTTCACATCCGAAATTGGGAGATTGATAATTACACTGTGAATGAAATTCTCCATGTCTTTGGACATATCATTGTCATCGGGAACACTAGATTGATGGAATGCCCTAGAGAGAGTATCAGCAATGTATAGAAACTTTCCTGGCACGTATTTGACCTTGACGTGATATTTTTGCAATCGAAGTCTCATCTTTTGCAGGCGTGGAGGAACTTTGTAAAGAGGCTTTTTGAAAATACTCTCAAGAGGTTTATGATCCGAAAGAACTTCAATGTCTGCCCCATACGCGTACACATTGAATCTCTCACACCCGAAAACAATCGCCAGCATTTCCTTCTCTATTTGTGCATAATTTATCTCGGCATTTGTCATAGCACGAGAGGCATAGGCCACTGGTTGGCCCTGCTGCATTAAGCATGCGCCTAAGCCACTTTTACTAGCATCAACTTGAAGTGTAGTGGGCAGGCTTGTGTCATAAAATCGAAGAACAGGCTGACTGATTTGAGTTGTGTGAGTGCAGCCTCGTGCTCTGGAAACCAAGCCCAAGGTACATCTGATTTTAGCAAAGATCACAACGGTGCAGTCAGTTCTGACATGTTCGGAATATATTTGGAGAGATAGTTGATCATGCCCAGTAATCTCTGTAAGTCTTGTTTACACGATGGGGTGGGCATGTTGTGAATGGCAGAAATTTTCTCTGGGTCGGGTGAAAATCCCGACTCAGTAACTATTTCACCCATGTACTTGACTTGGCTTACCCGAAACTGAATTTTCTCACGGTTGAACCTTATATTGCGTTCTCGCGCCCTAGTCAATACCTTGCGTAGGATCAAATCATGTTCTTCTTCTGTTTTACCTCCAATGATAATATCATCGAAAACTGGGATCGCACCTGAGATATCGCCAAAATGTTTCTCAACCATTTTTTGAGCCACTTCACTTGCGCAAGAAATACCAAATGGCATTCTTTTGAACCGGTATCGACCACATGGCGAGTTAAATGTGCAGAGGAACGAGGACTCCTCTGTAAGTGGTTGGTGCCAGTAACAATTTGACATATCAACAACCGAGAAGATTTTGCAGCCATTTAACGAGGTCGAATTTTTTTCAAAACTTGGAGGTTTGAAATCTTCCCTCACAATGGCGTCATTAAGGTCTGGTGGGTCAAGGCACAATCTCAAACTACCGTTCTTCTTTTCTACGATTACCAAATTACTGACCCAGTTAACTGATTCTTCTACCTTCACAATGATTCCTTTGGTTTCAAGATCGTTGAGAGTTTTCCTAAGCCGTATCAATTAATCTAAGGGGTACATTCCTTTGCGGTTGAATGGTCGGATGAGCATTAGCTTTCAATTTGATGTCATATTCACCTTCGACACAACCCAAACCTTCAAAAACATCGTGAAATTCATCCAAAATGGTTTGCTTGTGTTTGATTTCATCCACAGCAAGACTTGTGCGTGTTACGGCATCATTTACGGTAATTAGTTTTAGGTCTAAGCATGTTTCTAAACCCAGAAGAGGCCTGACATTGTCACGGAGGACGTAATACTCGAGAGGTGTTGAACTCTTAGCCTCATCAGCTTGCGTATCGATAATACATTTGCCCACCGTATCTCACTGGTGTCCCCCAAATGATTTCAACAACATACTTGTTGGCTCTATGTGGGCATTCAACTCATTTGCTAAACGCATGGATATGATATAACATTCTGCGCCCGTATCTAGCTTAAAATTCACAGGAATGTGATTGACTAACAAGTCAACTAAAATGTTCCTTTTGCTGTTACCTTGAATTTGCTCAATGTACAGTCCTTCCATGTCATCGCATGCATCCTTCATTTCCACCTCCACATGTCGAACTCTTCTTTCTTCGGAGCCACTCTACGATTTGAAGCAGCAGCGAGCATAGTGGTTTCGCCCTTTGCAATTATGGCATGTTGTTCCATAAGCCGGACAATTTCCCCTGTCATGGCTTACGGTAATCCGCGAAACGAAACGAAACGAAACAATTGGTAGTAGGCAAAACAAAAAAACAAAAACAAATAGATAACACGAGAAATTTGACCTCCCTTCCAAAACTGTCCTCGCTAGATTCCTTGTTTCGCTAATTACCAATAGCGGTCGATTGGTAATCGACGAAACAAGGCTCGCAAACTATTGTCAAAAGCGCCCTGCCTTCGAAACTTATCTTGTTCGATAAAGAAAATACTGGTTTATTGATGACACGTAAAATTTTCCCTTTCTTCGTAAACTGTCCTCGGTAGATGCCTTGTTTCGCTAAATACCAATAGTGGTCAATTGGTAATCGACGAAACAAGGCTCGCAAACGCAGAGTTAAAGCGCGTTCTATAAAATACATCCCGGAAAATGAAAAAAAATAGAATAATCTTTATTAATAATCTTAAGTAGCCTAAAATCGAAAATGGTATCATCGAAGGTACTTCTTGATGCGGAAGATGATCGCACTCTAATATTACTCATTTATTTTGGTTTTTTGACAATTTACCATTATTTATTCTCACGTGAAAGAATGCGTGACACTTCCGTTGCCGGTCACTTGTATCAGATTTGGCGGGAATCTTGTTGTTATACTGTCAACATGGCGTTCAAGCTGCCATCCTTTGGTTTGCTTGAGCTTCCTTCCACTGTTCAGCAAGGTTCCAGGGTTCGCACGCACCTTGAAATTCCTTGAAAGTGCTTGAATTTGAAAATCAAAATTCAAGGCCTTGAAAGTCAGTGTAAAGTACATTGGGTCCTTGAAAAACCTTGAAATTTGCTGTTTTACTGTTTCCACTTAGTGGAAGAACTAGAAAAGACTTAGACTTGAACAAATCTGGCAGTTATCCCTTAAACCCGATCGTCTAGTATCACATTCTAAAGGCATTTTTTTACTACATGGAGTGCTTGAAAATTTTGTTTTGTGCCCTGGAATGTCCTTCAAAAGTCCTTGAATTTTTAGTCCAACAAAGAGTACGAACCCTGAGGTTCAGTTTTCGACGGAATCCCTCATTCGAAGAAAGTTACATTTGCTTTATCGAACAAGATAATTTTCGAAGGCAGAGCACTTATAAAAATAGCTTGCGAGCCTTGTTTCGTCGATTACCAATCGACCGCTATTGGTATTTAGCGAAACAAGGCATCTAGCGAGGACGGTTTTTAGAAGAAAGGGCAAATTTCTCCAGTCATCTGTAGGCCAGTATTTGCTTTATCGAACAAGATAATTTTCGAAGGCAGGGCGCTTTTGAAAATAGTTTGCGAGCCTTGTTTCGTCGATTACCAATCGACCGCTATTGGTATTTAGCGAAACAAGGCATCTAGCGAGGACGATTTTTAGAAGAAAGGGCAAATTTCTCCAGTCATCTGTAGGCCAGTATTTGTTTTATGGAACAAGATAATTTTCGAAGGCAGGGCGCTTTTGAAAATAGTTTGCGAGCCTTGTTTCGTCGATTACCAATCGACCGCTATTGGTAATTAGCGAAACAAGGCATCTAGCGAGGACGATTTTTAGAAGAAAGGGCAAATTTCTCCAGTCATCTGTAGGCCAGTATTTGTTTTATGGAACAAGATAATTTTCGAAGGCAGGGCGCTTTTGAAAATAGTTTGCGAGCCTTGTTTCGTCGATTACCAATCGACCGCTATTGGTAATTAGCGAAACAAGGCATCTAGCGAGGACGGTTTTTAGAAGAAAGGGCAAATTTCTCCAGTCATCTGTAGGCCAGTATTTGCTTTATCGAACAAGATAATTTTCGAAGGCAGGGCGCTTTTGAAAATAGTTTGCGAGCCTTGTTTCGTCGATTACCAATCGACCGCTATTGGTAATTAGCGAAACAAGGCATCTAGCGAGGACGGTTTTTAGAAGAAAGGGCAAATTTCTCCAGTCATCTGTAGGCCAGTATTTGTTTTATGGAACAAGATAATTTACGAAGGCAGGGCGCTTTTGAAAATAGTTTGCGAGCCTTGTTTCGTCGATTACCAATCGACCGCTATTGGTATTTAGCGAAACAAGGCATCTAGCGAGGACAGTTTTGGAAGGGAGGTCACATTTCTCGTGTCATCTATTTTTGTTTTGTCGATTACCAATTGTTTCGTTTCGTTTCGTTTCGTTTCGTTTCGCGGATTACCGTAAGCCCCCTGTCATGGGAAGATCAACAAAATTTGCATTTCATTATTTTCTGGGTTTCATCTTGCTTCATATTTCCCGTTTCCATCGACGATCGCGACTTCCTTACGCTGTCAATGTTGCTCGCTTGGGATGGTGAGATTGATGGCGAGTTGAAGACTTTCGCTTGTGCTCTAGATTGCTCCGTGATTCTGCCAAGTTTGATTGCTTTCTCGAG
This sequence comes from Pachyseris speciosa, assembly GCA_016490735.1. Taxonomy (NCBI): domain Eukaryota; kingdom Metazoa; phylum Cnidaria; class Anthozoa; order Scleractinia; family Pachyseridae; genus Pachyseris; species Pachyseris speciosa. Next base: position 176,214 of record JAEMWC010001045.1, read on the forward strand.
TGTTAATTCTGGCTCTCGTAAGAGTCGCTCCCGTAGCTTGGGATCGTTGACGCCGACCACAATCTGATCTCTAATCAGAGAATCCTTGATCACTCCAGAATCACAGTTTTCAGTTCTGTCACGGAGATATCGAACGAGCGATCTTCTTGTGTCGTCATTCTGTATACATAGCGCTCGTAGGTTGTATTTTTCCGAGGGACGCAGTATTGTTCAAGCGCCGTGACAATACCTGCGACAGTTCTTTCCGTGATGTTTTCGGCAATGTTTGGCAGAGTTTTGAGCACTCGTCTTGCTTCGACCCCAAGAAGACTTTGGATAGTTGCAATCTGTACTGCATCAGACTTTTCATGAAGGCCACTGTGACGATGTTAGTCCCAGTCCCTGAGGGGCTCACGCAAGTGGTACAAAGTTCCCGGATGTGTTCCCGCGTTCGGTTCTGTAAACACATGTAGTCGACGAAGCGTTTTACTGCATTAAATGAATTGCGTTCTTCATTCTCGTATGAGTTTATCGCCTTACAAGTACGTTACATGGTGTCAGAAGAAACTGTGCTGAATTCTGTCGCTCGTCCTCCTGACTGGAGCAGATTTGGTGAGTTGTGTAAAGCCAATTTTGCTGTCCTTCTGTTTATCCTTTCGGTGCTGTTCTTGTGTGGATTGAATATGCCACCTCCGGAAGAAGTAGAAAGCTCTACCTCTGCTCAGAATCTACCGGGTACTCAACCCACTGTGATCACTGTGCCTGTAAATATACCGCTTCCGGAAAAGCTAGAATTAAGTGGTGGAAATCTCAAGGTTAAGTGGCAACGCTTCAGACGTGCATGGTCGAATTATGAGATCGCTGCTCAACTTATAGACTTGGAAAATCCGAACAGGAACAAGGAACGGAGAACCGCAACCTTGCTCACCTGTATAGGCCCAGATGCGTTGGATATTATCGATGCAATGGAATTCGACACCGACGACGAAAGAAAGGATCCAGAGATCATCCTCGAAAAGATGGAGAACTATTGCATTGGTGAATGCAATGAGACTTACGAGAGATATGTCTTCAACCGCAGGGACCAGGAGACAGGTGAATCAGTTGATGCTTATGTCACAGCACTAAGGAAGCTCGCCAAGACTTGTAATTATGGTTCCCTCACCGACTCGCTTATTCGTGATAGAATGGTGGTTGGAATTAGTGATAACTCAGCTCGCAAGAAACTCCTCCAGACAAGTAAACTCACCTTAAGTCAATGTTTAGATATCTGCAGATCTTCTGAGACTTCAGCTCGACAACTTAAAGTCATGAATCAGGAAGATGTGCGCTATGTGAAGGAGGAGAAGAAGACACCTACTGTGAAAAACAAGACTAGTCCAGCAGCCAGCAACCCAATTGAGGCAAAAGGTCAAAGGATGGTCTGCAAGTTTTGTGCCAGACAGCACCCTTTTGCTAAAAAAAACTGCCCTGCTTGGGGAAACTCGTGTAAGAACTGTGGTAAGCCTAACCATTTTGCTGTTTGCTGTCATGAATCTAAGAAAAAAGTCTTGTCCATGGAGTGCGAATCTGAAGATGAAGAGTATGTAGCAGTGATTGAAGTTGAGGAACAGCTCAATGCTGTCACCTCAACCGGTAGCCGAAACCAAGTCTTTGCCACCCTACTTGTCAACGGACTGGAAGAGAAGTTCCAGCTGGATAGTGGGTCAACAGTAAACATCATGGCCAGCAAAACAGTGGAGAACCTATTTGGAGAGAACGGGCTAGATGACCTGGAGAAAACATCAGTGACTCTGGTTATGTATAACCAGTCAGAAGTTAAGCCTCTGGGCAAGAAACGCTTCAGGGTAATCAACCCAAAGAACAGAAAAAAGTACAGCATTGAGTTTCTTATTGTTGACGGTATGTGCAAGTCCATTCTTGGTTTGAGAGCAAGTGAGCAACTACAGCTTCTGACCATTAACAAACAGAATATACTTGCTATGAACTGCCATGTTGTTGAAAGTGAAGCTTTCACAAAGGAGGATTGCCTGTCTCAGTACAAAGATTTGTTCTCAGGGGAGGGAAAACTGGAGGGAGAACTCCATCTGGAGATTGACAAGAATGTACAACCAGTTCAGCTGCCAACGAGAAGGGTACCGATTGCCCTGAAAGAGCCACTTAAGAAAGAACTCGACAGGCTGTCAAACATTGGAGTGATTCAGAGAGTTGATACACCCACTGATTGGAGCTCAGCAATTGTAGTGACAACAAAGAAGAATGGTAAAGTCAGACTCTGCATTGACCCAAAGCCACTGAATCAAGCACTTCACAGAAACCATTATCCCCTGCCTACAATAGATGATGTCCTTCCCCTGTTATCTAAGGCTCGTGTCTTCACAGTATTAGACGCCAAAAATGGTTTTTGGCATATCCAATTAGATGAGCAGAGCAGTCTTGCAACCACTTTTGGAACACCTTGGGGAAGATATCGCTGGCTTCGAATGCCGTTTGGGTTATCTCCAGCTCCGGAGGAATTTCAGAGAAGAATTGATTAAGCACTTGAAGGGCTACCAGGACAGAGGGTCATAGCAGACGACATCCTTGTCTTTGGATCAGGTGACACAGATGAGGAAGCCCTCAAAGATCACGACCGCAATCTGAGAGAGGTGCTTACCCGATGCCAGCACAAGGGCATCAAGTTAAATGCGGATAAGATGCAGTTCAGACAGAAGAAAGTCACCTACATGGGTCACGTTGTATCTTCAGAGGGTCTAGGCGCTGATCCAAGTAAGCTGAGAGCCATTGACGACATGCCAGCCCCCACAGACAAGCAAGGTGTCCAGAGAATACTTGGCATGGTGAATTACCTGCAAAAATTTGCCCCTGACCTCGCCGACTTGGTCAAGCCGTTGAGAGATCTAGTCAAGAAGGAAAACGAATTTGTTTGGGAGCAGGAAGTCCATGGAAAGTGCCTAGAGAAAGTAAAGAAGGTTTTAACCAAAGCGCCAGTGCTCAAGTATTTTGATTCGGAGAAGAAGACTGTGCTTCAGTGTGATGCATCCCTGGGTGGTCTTGGAGCATGCTTACTTCAAGAGGGCCATCCAGTGGCCTATGCATCTAGAGCCCTCACTGTCAGCGAAGTTAATTACGCCCAGATCGAGAAAGAACTGTTATCAATTGTCTTCGGTGTTGAAAGATTTGCAAGCTATGTCTATGGAAGAAAGGTCTTCATCCAAACTGACCACAAACCCCTCGAATTCATAATGAAGAAGAGTCTGCTGAGTGCACCGAAAAGGCTGCAAAGAATGTTACTGCGGTTACAGAAGTTTGACTTAGAGGTAACATACAGTAAGGGCGCCGATATGCATATTGCAGATCCACTTAGCAGAGCTTACCTCCCTTCAACCTGTCAGGATGAAGAAGTCCAAGAAGATGTGTGGGGTGTTACTGACATAAGGTCACCAACCGAAGTGGAGGCTGAGTATGTGAACATGGCAGAGTTTGTGCCAATTCGTCAAACAACTCTGTCAGAAATAAAAGTTGCTACTGAAAGTGATGCAGAACTTGATTTGTTAACTACCGTCATTAAGGAGGGCTGGCCGGAGAGTTTGGCAGCGGTACCTCCCTCTTTGCATGATTATTTTAACTTCAGGAAGGAACTATCAGTACAGGATGGTGTTGTGTTCAAGGGTGAAAGGATTGTGGTACCACGTAGTCTGAGACAGTGCATTATTGATAAAATACACTCAAGCCACCTGGGTATCCAAGGTTGTCTTCGGAGGGCTAGGGAAGCTTTCTATTGGCCAGGGATGTACAAGCAGATTCCAGAGTTCATCTCAAGATGCAGCATCTGTAATAGTTACAAGCCGGCACAACAGAAAGAACCGCTGGTATGCCATGAAATACCAACAAGACCCTGGCAGAGCATCTCGGCAGACCTTTTTGAACTGAACGGTACTGACTACCTGGTTACCACTGATCGCTACTCTAATTTTTTTGAGCTGGATGTGTTGAGCTCCAAGACCTGCAAAGACATTATTAGTAAGTTGAAGCCTCATTTCGCAAGATATGGACTGCCGGATAAGCTCACTACGGACAATGGGCCGCAGTTTGATTGTGCCGAATTTCAAAGCTTCGCAAAAGATTTCCAGTTTGAGCACATCAAAACGTCACCTCGATATCCACAGTCTAATGGAAAGGCGGAGAACAGTGTTAAGACAGCCAAGGCTATCTTAAAGAAAGCTGCAGATGCGGGCCATGACTCACACCTGTCTCTACTGGATTTTAGGAACACGCCATCAGAAGGAATGGATAGTTCCCCAGCACAGCGTCTTCTCTCCCGAAGGACTCGCTCTTTACTCCCCATGGCTGATCAGCTTCTTCAGCCAAGAGTTGTGCCCAATGTGGCGAAGAAATTACAAAGTAGGAAACACAAGCAAGCTGTTTACTATGATGAAGGAGCTAAGGTCTTACACCCATTAACGAAAGGAGATGTGGTACGGGTCCTACCTTTGCCAGGTCAGTCTAAATGGTTTAAGGCTCAAGTGGAGGATCATGTGGCGGTACGATCCTACAAGGTCCGCACAGAAGATGGAAGGGTCTATCGCCGCAACCGCTCTCATCTTTACAAGGTTCCCGAAAATTACCAACCCATCTCAGATGATGAGACTGTGCAAGCAAAAGGAACAGACCTGAACCCCGAAACTTCGTTAGACCTTACAGAGGACACAGCAGTGGTACCTTCTGCATCTCCAGCGGTGCAGAAGCCCGATGCGTCAGTGACAGCAGAGTTTTCACGACTGGACGCCCAGCCGGCCTCTTCGAATAGTCCTGTTCCTCTTACTACCAGGAGCGGCAGAACAGTTCGGAGACCAGCCTACCTCAACGATTTCAGTGTCTAAGAAACTTAAAGGATGACTGAACAGTGAGCATTTCTTATACTAAGTCTTGTTGGTCTCGATTATCATATCATGTCAGTTATTGCAAAGAGACTGTTGTTGAATTTCGTTTTTCTTTCTTTCTGTTAGCTTGTTGTCGTTTGTTTCCTTTTTTTTTGTTTTGTTTTTGTTTTGTCTTTTATTTATTTATTATATTTTGTCAAAACAAGGGAGATGTGACGATGTTAGTCCCAGTCCCTGAGGGGCTCACGCAAGTGGTACAAAGTTCCCGGATGTGTTCCCGCGTTCGGTTCTGTAAACACATGTAGTCGACGAAGCGTTTTACTGCATTAAATGAATTGCGTTCTTCATTCTCGTATGAGTTTATCGCCTTACAAGTACGTTGCAGCCACTTTAAACCCACGCTTCTTTCCACTCTTTCCACGCGTCTGAGAGATTAAGGCTTTCGATATCTAATTCCGTCGGCGGTTTGATCCTTTCCATATCGTTTGAGAAAATTACACAGGTTATACAGAGAAGAAGAGATCCTGGTGCCATGTTATGAGTTCCCTCATTCAGCTTCTTTATTTTTTACATCAGTACTTTTACATGATCACATGACAATATGAACAAAGGACAACCAACCAATCACAACACAAGATCTTCCTGACAAGATGCTAAGAATACAAGATCTTCAAAATCCTGACTACAACATCTCGAATTTGACGCTGAAAATTCGGCAAGATCCGGCTTGCAGTCGAGATCTTCAAAATGCGAGAGGATTTCATATGTAAGCCCTTACCTAAATTACTTGCTGCTGGTCCGTTTGATGCCATTTTCCAAGCTTCATAGTAGGACACCAACGCAATCGTTATAAGAATCAGCAAATACAATATCCCTTGGGCGTTGTTCCGCACAACGTTTATCCACGTCATTGGTACTCCGTACCGAGTTCCTTTTGTACTGTCTTCAGAGAGATTTGCAGTGGAAAAGCGCAAGCGTGTTTCGATCTCTTTTTCTTTCGTTCTGTGTTTAATTTCCGCACAAAGATGCTTACGGCTGGGTGCAAATCATTTGTATATTCAATGTGTTTGCATTCTTAACCGAATGTCGTGATTTCCATAGGAAAAAAGTTATTAATATATCCGTGATTGAAACTGGATACAATTAGAAATCATGATTAGAGATATTAAAATACAACGCATTGGTCCTGTAATCCTCCATATACTGTTCGCAGAATTTTTTTCATTGCCCAACAGTCTTCCGAGATGCTCTTTTTGTTACAAATTTGCTGACCATTAAGGGCTTTAATCAGTTTTAGATTTGTTCAGCACCAGCGTGAATAAGAGAGGCAATGGTTTCCTTAGAAGACCTATTTATATTTTTACGATTGAACTTGAGTGGAATATTAATAACTTTACAGGAGTGCTCGACGGAGCCGATCTGCAAAATAACCACTCTGCAAGCCGATTTTGGGCTGGCTGGCAAAATGTTTGTTGAAATAAAAATCTTGCTGGCAGTGTTATTTTAACGAAATCTTGCTAGAATTTGTGTCCGTAATGAGTCTTACTGGCTGACAGGAATCAAAACCCGTCATTTCTGGCAGTTTGTCTTATTTCAATTTTCATTACTGAGGGCGCACTTTTATCTGCGTGAGATTGAAAATAAAGTTAATGAAAAACAAGCTGTCTTAATATCGTGGGCTCGTAACGCAACTTTCAAGAGTCTCAAGTTAATGAATAGCATGTGCTGTCAGTTGGCGGAGTCAATCGGCATTCGAACAACACGTTTCGGTAGATATCTGTTCGGTGGAGGGTAATTCGCCTTGGGTTTGCGGCGTCGATTAAAGAGTGCACTCGGATTTTCGTAACTAAAACGTGGCCTAAAAGATTCGCAATTGCGAAATCATAGCCCCGGCCTGAGGTTTTCGGAAAGGTTGTAATTGCTGTTTTTGACAGTCAAAAACGTCAGCTAGCAGTTTCGGAAAGAAAATAGTTCCATAGAAAGTTCGTGGAAAGCTCATTTCAGCTTACATTTTCTCAAAGGAAGATTTTGCTCCCTAACATTTTCGGACAATCAAACCTTCAGCTAGGGAGTCCGAACAGATCAACTTCTTCTAGCTTATGAAAATATCACTTTAAAGAGACTTCAAACACCACAAGGTAGTTAAAAATACCTTTCTGCAGCTTTTGGTTGATTTGGCTCGTTGGGTGCCCCTGGTATAAATACATTGGGTAACCAGCGCAGCTGCGACGGTGGAAGTTCCACTGACTTCTGGTAAGTTATGTCTCTTCATTTTTAATTCTTTTAATCGATAAATATCATCGTTTTCTGGCTATTAATTCAGTGAGGTAATTTCTCTCCTAAAGTGTTTTCTTTATTCTTAACAACCGTAGCAAGGAGGAATTATCGTTACTCAGTCATTTTTCTTTTGTCTTTACAGGTATTCATTCTATGGGACTGCTAACTTTCCAAAGTGTTGTTCTCTGGACGGTAGCTCGAAAATCTGAGGTGAGGGAATGTAGTTTATTTCCAAATCATTGTAACCAGTCTCTACGTGTGATGTTAGATTGCAAAGTGTTTTTTTACCGTTCGTTTATTACCGGAAACTGACTGCTCTGAAACGCGCGCGCAGCGCGCAAGGTTAGAGTTGCAAGTGTTTTCCCATTCTGTCGATGTGCAGTCGATTGAGCGGTAACTATTATTACCGAAGTTTTGCTTGTTAAGCAGGGTTTTGTGTGCCGATCGTTCTGATTGATTTCCAGCGCAATAGATTAAACTTAATTAAACCCTCGAGTATAAATTTTTTATGACATTTTGCCATTCTCATGATTTCCGTCAAATTGCGCGTGTCGTAACAAAACGCATTTCATAGAGTCAGAAAGCGTAACTTTAAGTTTCTAATAGAAGCAGCACAAAATCCTGCAAAACCACATTAAATTTTGTTCCCGCCAAAGTGAGTTACGTAGAAGCCTAAGAAAATACATTTTTTTCTCATTGTCTTGGCAAATTTTGGTGCTGTTTCTTCCTTTCAGTCTGACTTCAGTTCCTCTAAGACGTTTGTTTTTGCATGTTCTAGCCTATGGTTTAGTGTGGTGTAGCGTGTCCTGCCGAGTGACCATTTTCATGATAATTCCCATATGGCCCATATGACTCTTGAACAACAATACACAATCGAATTAAGGCTCGTGATAATTTATACATGAATCGATTTCTTTTGTGTTTAGATTGGGAAAATGTAAGATTCATCTACATTTACATTCCCTCTAAGAAATCATCTTTGCCGGCTTTGGCATATATGTATTACCAACTGTCGCATCTTTCAGGATGTGGTCATTCTGTTGAGATTTTTGCTTCGAATGAAAAACTGTTCAAATCGTGAGATGACTCGGTTTTGTGTGGATATCAAAGATGCCGTATCACTGAATAAGGCCCTTTTATCCCCGGCGTGCTTTTACCGAGCCAAAACCAGAACGTTTGTCTATACAGTTTATTTCATGATTATGTCGCTACCTTCACTTGCAGAAATCGTGGCTTCACTGACTAGACTGAAAACTGTGAAGACACTATGTGCTAAAACAAACAGGAAAAAGGATTCAGAAAAAAATGTATAGGTTATCTTTCCGCCTAATCGATAAAAAGGAAGGTATCTGGCTTTCATCGCAATTTTCTTTGTTGCCACTCCCCCAGCCCCCTATCTCTACAATGCCAACATCACCATTTACTGACCTCCTCGCTGTTGCGGCTCCCAAGCAGTAATATTTTAAATTACCCATCTTGAGTGAAAAAATAATACACCGGATTTATATTTTTACTTCAAAAATTAAATTCATTTTTTTGGCACCACACAACACTTGTTGTTTTAGTTGTTTCGTATTTTTCCAAGTTTTTCCGGTTGTTACTCCCAGTGAAATATTTTTAGCAGTCCAAAACAGGCCTTTTTATTTGCTTTCCCGGGGAGTGTTTTTTTCAGTCGATTATAATTTTATAGCTTGATTCTTGCGCTTTTTTGAATTAGAACCAGTGACAGGCAGTCTATACTTGGACCAAGCATATTCAAATGGAATTAGGACACACATTCTTGAAGTAATTCAGCGGTGACACAGGGAGACAGATATGACAGATAGGAAATTATTTTGAGGAAACTTTTCCTGAGGTAGTCTCTGTACAATGGAGCGCACGGCACTTATCAAAGGAGGTGTGAATTGTTTTCAGAGACATACTGATTGGAACGTTTTATCCCAGATTTGTACTGAACCTGTTTTCTCTGGGAATTTTTTTCCCAACTGCGCGCAGAGCTCAAGTATTACATGTATGATTTCCTGATTCGTTTCAATCGAGCGCGCGGCACCTAACGAAGGCGTGATTTTTTTCTCTAGAGCGGATAACACAGTCTGAACGTGAAGTTTGTCATAGTTTTAAACCAAATTCTAGCAAACATTGTAGAAGATACAGTGATCAGAATTTTTTCCTAGTTTTGCGCAGAACTCATGCAATATGACTAACTGATTTTTTTTCAGTCGAATGCCCGGCACATTAAGGTAACAAACATTGCATGCAGACAAAACACGTCAGTAAACATGAGAAGACCTACACAATAGAATGTCGCGCGCGTATGCTTCTAATCTCCAATTACTCATCGCTGACCAAACCAGAACAACAGATTGCAATCTTGTCTTGTCCCCGTTTATAATTTTATTAAACTGAATACTTTCCTTCCTTTACGAGCCTCTGCATATAGTAAAAGCAGGCAATGCCGTTATAATTGTTGCGAATTGCAGTTTTAAATTTTTTATAGTATTAAACCGATACGACAGTTTTCAGTTCGAAAGATGTCAGTTCACACAATAGTTGCAAATTGGGCTGTGCAGCGGATATCATTTCAGCTGTCATTTAAGGTAGCCGAACAAATGAAGTGAAATGAAGAGAAGTCCTGTTTCAACTGTTTAATTAATTAAGGGCGTCTGGTGTGGGTGCAGACAATCCGGAATAGGATAGACCAATGAATGGTTTACCAGGACAAATTCAAACACGTCTGGGAATGCAATTGGAAGACTGTTTTTTATAGTCAAAGAATAAGAAGTAATCTGCTCTCCTTATTAAAAAAAAAATGATTGTCGCTTGATGGTCTCAGTGCTCGTTGATTTAACGTGAGGACCAAGAGTGAGAAAAGAAGAAAAACTTTTCTTTGATAGGCTTGATTCTCGATCATCATGCCATTTTGAATTTACGCGTCGAACATGCAATTGCGAGAATGAAATTCAACTTCTTACTTTTGCGCGGGGATGACAATTTCAGTAGTGTGACCTCTTCAGATTTTTTCACCTTGGTAAAATGAAACCCGAGATGAATTTACCTTGGGAAATTTATAGCGAATTTGCCCCTAGGTAAATCGATTTTACCTAGAGAAAAGTCTGTAGTGTGGCTTGTACAGTGCTGTTACTCGTCCTAATGTTCGACGTCGGTTTGTAGACAAAATGGAGCTAATAGGCTAACAAAGTGCGTGAGGCTTTTTCGATATTCGGATTTGGTTCCTGAAAAAATCCATTGTAAAGTTGGCCAACACAATACTTTCCTTGCGTGTCACGTACTTGGACGCCACGGGTGTGGTAACGTGTGAGGAATATTTTCGTTACATTTCGTTAAAACCCAATTAATCTAGATTGAGATCAATTCCTTCGACTGAATACACGCAAAAAATATAGCCCGCGTTTTTGGCCTCCAAATATCTGCACTGTTGCCACACATCATCGAAGGTGTTGTCAAAGTGGTAATACCGGCGACCAGTAAAGAACAACCGAGGAACTCCCTGAAGGGGATACATGACAAACTAGCCTCATTCATCTGCTGGAAAGTTGATTCCATGCTCAACGAAACGCGGGGTATTTATCTTTGGTTATGACTGAAAAAAATCACGGAGTAGAAATTGGTCCGAATGTTAATGTAATCAGAAGATGAAATTGGAGATCCAGAATGAAACGTCGCAGAAAATAAGGTCAAATGACGGTTGGACGCCTCATTAGATGAACAGGATTTAGGTACAACCTCGTTCCCAGGGCTTTTTCCCCCACTTGGGGGCGGGGCGGGAAAAGGCCCGTACACATAGTTGCCACTCAAGACTTGTGCGTGAAAAGTTTTGACGCAGGCAATAGAGCGTTGGAGCTGCGTGGAGTTAAAAAATTTGTTCTCTTCCAAGGATTTCAAGGTGGTAGAGTTATACTGGAACATCCTTTCTTCTTATTGCCAACAATCACCCCCTCTCTTGGACTTCTCATTCCTATAAACGTTTGGTTATCATTCATAGTTCTGAACGTACAGTTAATTCGACCTTTCCTCTTTTGAAATTTCGAAAATTAACACCCTAATTCATTTTTATTGCCTACTACTACTGGGGCGGTAAAACTTGCTGCAGAACACCATTCGTTAGTTGCAGTTAGAGACCGTATACACCACATGCAGTTACCGATCAAGATCTCCCCACCTATTAACTGATGTGATAGCAACTTTCGTTTTAGATTTGGGCCCAGTCGTTCAAAGCACGATTAAGCTAATCCCTGGTTAGAGTGACGTTTGTGTCAAATTTAGTTACCGTTCAATAACATCATATCCAAAAGATTTTCGCCCTTAAGTTTTGACTGGAATTTAACTTGACTTTAAGCGTAAAATTTTGATTCACAAAACCTTCTCAACGAGCGAGATGAAAACTTCAGTTAACTCCTAATCCTGGGTTAGCGTTAATCGGCTTTTCGAAACACCCAGTACTTCAAAAATTGTCTATCTCTGTTACGTTTTATACAGATGCGTCATTTTGAAGAGAACGGTACCGCAAGCACTGGTGACACAAATTAAAATCACGACGTGTGGAGTGGTACAACGAAGACGTACCAAGAAAAATCAGCAGGGAGGGTGCTGCGAGACCATGATGAAGTCTGTTCAACTTTGGCGGGGTTGACTACTACTGAAGAAGGACTAAATATTTGCTTGCGAAACTTTGATGTTAACTTTCTGAAACATAACCGGACTTCTGCTGCAAAACTTTGCAATTAACTTCGTGAGACGTATGACGTGCCCATTGACATGACTGGACCTTTACTCAGCGAAACTTTGCAGTTAATTTTGTGAAACTTTTTGTGGTGACGTGTCCACTGACATGACCGGAACTTTGCTGCAAAACTTTGCAACTAACTTTGTGAAACGTTTGCGGTGACGTGTTCATTGACAAGACCGGACCTTTGCTGCGAAACTTTGCAATTAATTTTGTGAAACTTTTGGGGTGACGTGTTCATTGACATGACCGGACCTTTGCTGCGAAACTTTGCAATTAACTTTGTGAAACTTTTGCGGTGACGTGTCCACTGACATGACCGGACCTTTGCTGCGAAACTTTGCAATTAACTTTGTGAAACTTTTGCGGTGACGTGTTCATTGACATGACAGGACCTTTGCTGCGAAACTTTGCAATTAACTTTGTGAAACTTTTGCGGTGACGTGTCCACTGACATGACCGGACCTTTGCTGCGAAACTTTGCAATTAACTTTGTGGAACTTTTGCGGTGACGTGTCCACTGACATGACCGGACCTTTGCTGCGAAACTTTGCAATTAACTTTGTGAAACTTTTGCGGTGACGTGTTCATTGACATGACAGGACCTTTGCTGCGAAACTTCGCAATTAACTTTGTGAAACTTTTGTAGTGACGTGTCCACTGACATGACCGGACCTTTGCTGCGAAACTTCGCAATTAACTTTGTGAAACTTTTGTAGTGACGTGTCCACTGACATGACCGGACCTTTGCTGCGAAACTTTGCAATTAACTTTGTGAAACTTTTGCGGTGACGTGTCCACTGACATAACCGGACCTTTGCTGCGAAACTTTGCAATTAACTTTGTGAAACTTTTGTGGTGACGTGCCACTGACATGACCGGACCTTTGCTGCGAAACGTTTCAATTAACTTTGCGAAACGTATGACGAGTTCACTGACATGATCGGACCTTTGCTGCGAAACTTTGCTATTGACTTTTTGAAACTTTCGTGGTGACGTGTCCACTTACCGTTTTCGTTTTCATGGGTGACTTGAAGGCAGTAGCATATTCCTTTGCTTCTTGCTACTTAATGCCAGGTCTCGTTAACTGGGGAAATTTTTGTTAGACGTGGCCCAAAATTGCGCCAGCAGACACATTGATCGGTAAGATATCATTTAGAGATTTATAACATTACTTAGTGGTGCACAAATGTGGTACGTATTTACTATACTTGTGAGACAAACCATGCATAACACCTTTTCATCAAAAAGCTGGAAAATGAGGCCGCTATAGCTTCAAGAACGTATCATTTTGGCAAATGAAATATAATATTTCAGCACATGTACATTTAACGTACGACTTAACTCTTTTCTAAGTAAGACTCAGTGACCACAACATTCACGTACATCACTAAAAAAAACATGAAATACAACTTTGCATATGGATCAGAGAGGATGGTAACAATACACGATTGTATTTTAAGACTTTGAAATACTAAAATTAAACGCGAAGAAAACAAAACTACACTTATATAATAAACTGATTTGTTTCACTGCGATGTGCGTTCAAACTTTCTTTTTAAAGAAGATTTTAAACTTAATGTCGGCTAGTTTTCGAATAGGAAAACATGCACGAAAAAGCTACCCGTGTACCTAACCTGCCTAATACACCACAATAAACAATAACCTTTTTCATAACCTTCTTTTATAACAGAACGACACAAAGATCCGCCTCCGAAGACACAGAGAGAGGTCCTCAGAAGTTCAAGGTGAGTTTGTTTTGTTTTAAAATGCGAAGACGAACATATAACTTAAGGATATGAGGGTCTGGTGGGGTTTCACCGATAGCTGAGAGGTGGCCAAATTATTTAACGTATTGCTTAGATCTGTGTTCGGACAAACGCAACTGATAGCAGAGAAAATACTTAATTATAATTATTTCTAATAGCTTGAAAATGTCCGAAATTTTAGCTCCTTTGAGATTTGAATCACCCCATCCATACCCTCGCATATGATAAGAGCCAAACAGTGGTAATCGAGGTTCTATAATCTCACCGGCTATTAAATATTTTAGTACACTACTACATTTTCGAGATTCCGATTGGATGAAATCGAACATCTGACTCAAGACTATTCCACGAATGAAAGCTTTCAAACAATAGTGCCCGTCGGACCAAAACACCCTAATGAATGGTATCCGTTCTACTTGGCAAAAGTGTGTCTCAATTTAGCTTACAAACAGCCCATCCGCTTAAAAGAGTGGACTAGTTTCATGACACTTACAGCGGGAAACAAAAGATAACAGATTTCTCCAGATTATTTCATCCCACTAGAATTATAATCACAAAAGCAATCAATATCTCACTGTTGGTTGCTGCTTTATGTTTTATCAGTTATCAGACGTGGAGAGCTGGCTGAATACCTGAGTGACTGAGTCAGACGATATACTGAAGCACTGCAGTTCCAAAACAAGCATTATGTGATAGTTTTTGTGCTTTTATGAAAGTCGAATTGGAGGTGGGAAGAGACCTATTTCTGTCTTACTTAGGCGAAGTACTTCTAAATGTAGGCTACACAAAAAAATCATCCTGCGTTCTAACGTGGTCACCGTGTAGCATAAATGGGGATACATTTGAAGACGGAGAAAACAGTTAGTCCTGCCACCGACGTCAAGAAAACTAAGAAACAAAAATTGATCAATGGCCTCAGGGTGTACCTGTTGAAATCAAAATTTGCTATTAGAAGACAAGCTTCGATTTCCTTAACTCTACAACATCGTTTCGACAAAAATCTTTGATTCCAACTGGTATACTACCCCAAGGCAAAAAAACTGTTGCTAGCCTCCTTAACGAGCCCATTAGGCGTCATTCGACACACTTTTCTGTTTCCCGCGTTTCCGGGATTTGAAAATTCTTCGATTGACACCGTACATGCACTTCGTATTTTGGTGGATTTTTATCTGCGAGAAGATAGGACTTCGGGAAAAAAACTAAAAGTAAACAACAAAGGATACAGATAGAAGCCTACTGCCCGTCTTGGGAACGATCTGACATCCGAAATAAACCATTTGACATATTTTGCCCAAAAATTAAGTTAAAATCAATACTTAGCTGGCTGGGTATTTTTCTTCCTTACGCGACTGCTGGCTGGCAAACTGGAAAGATTCCACCCCGTGCTGGCTGGCATTTCGTGTTCCGTGGCATTTTCAACTTTGCTGGCTCGTTGAAAAACGACAAGCTCGTAGCTGGCTGGGATTTTTATTTCTCAAAAGTTTTGCTTGCTGGCATTGAAGAGCGGTTATTTTTTTCCCAGGAAAGTTAAATATTAATGAAGATTGACAGGGGAACACTCAGCTAGTGTTTAGTACATCGTACGATAAAAATTCTCAGAAAAGGTCGTTGGGTACTCCTGACTTTAAAATACACCGCAAAGCAAAACATTACCTTGACTGACTGAGGGGGTTTTGGTGTTTCAAGATATGAAAGTTCTGCGTTGGAAGGCTTTGCGACTAACAGCCTTTTCCCTCTACATAGAGACAATTTTGTGCAAAGCTCTTTGCAACTGCCCTTGTTACGACTATCGCTCTGATGCAATTGGCAGCATTTGAAATCTGTTCGAGTCTTAACCTGGAAGAAACGTTCTCCGTGGAAAGCCGTTTCTATAATCTCCTTTTGGGCATAACGTGGAGCCCACGTGGTCGTGTAAATTATGCGCTTATTTTAGACCCCACAGCTCTTCCCATTTGTGCATGTCTAACGGGCGTGACAGCGGGAAGAGCTCTGGGCAACTCTACAAAATAGCTATTAAGGTCTTACAGCGCATGCTTGAGGTTTCAAACCCAAATGGCGTCGCTGTTTGAAAAATCCTTTCAGTATGCCTTAGGAAAATAAAGGTGGTAAAGACTCTAAATTACGCTCAAAGGTAAATGTAGAACCCCGAAACAAATAGAGCTAGACCGCCAGCAAATACTTCCAACACGTTCGTTCTACGAGGTTACAACACACCCACGAATACAATAACGCTAACATTTATACCATTCGAACAAAGCTAACTAACTTAGATCAATTCTCACGCTTCGACAACAATTCAAGGAGTGAAATTAGCCTGAAACCTGGCTACAACTCGGAAAAAGCATAGCTATTTTCCGATTTAAAAAGAAGAAGAAAAAGTGCGAAGAAAATTGTCTTCCGTCATGGCTTGACTTGTAGCTTGGCACTTCGACCGACTGTATTCCTTTGTTTTATGAAAAACACACAGGGCAAGATTGATTGGAATTGATTTTTTTAGTGGTCAAGTGTCCACAAATTATCGATTTGCCTGTTACAGTGATTTTCAACTTAGTGTCGTAAAACCAAAGCCAGAGCAATACTGTGAGCAATTACAACAGACGCAACCGGGACAATAAACCAATCAGAATACAAAGCCATTACAAGTAAGCGGCGATATGCTTGAGAATGTTTCCAAAGGGGAACATATATTCCTGTAGGCAGCCCTCGAAAAGCCCTTCGGATGTTCCTGTTCGGGGTAAACTTCGCTTTACTCTCCACCATGTATTTCAATGCCCTGTGTATGGGCACCAGTGTCTGGGTCTACGAACTTTAGGCTGTGGTTGACTGTGAGGTGATCGTAGCCCTCGTCATTTAGGCAATTGTAAGCTTTCCATAGGTCACTCATCACGCGTGTTCCCGGCAATATGTTAGCGCGAATGATGGGCAGTAATGTGTCCTTGTCCCTGCGCTCTACCGGAACAAGGAAGCAGGCCTTGGTTTCACGGCAAATGCCACCAAACACCCACTTCCCTTCGATGGCGCGACCTCGGTGATACTTCATTTTCCCAAACTTGGACTCGTCAATCTCAACAGTTTTTCCACTGCCACCTATTGTCCCCCGCATGATGATTCATGATTCTGTCGGCACAAACCTCCCGGCGATAGTTATACCAATCTACCACCGTTTCTGTTGATGTGGATTGTTCGTCAATCGAGGTTTCGTGCACTGCTTGAGTTGTCCAAAATTTATGCACCCAAGCGTATGTTAGGGCTAATACTTTTTCGATGGAAAGCTTGCTTCAAGCAAAAAAAAAAAAAAAAGCAGCTGGTGGCCTGGACACGAAGGACTTTTCTCTCTTTGATAAGGCGTTCAAGTTAAACTGAGTTAAACGGTTATGTTCTAATTCGGATGCTCCATGGCAGTACATACCAAAATTGCTCCT
This sequence comes from Pachyseris speciosa, assembly GCA_016490735.1. NCBI lineage: Eukaryota > Metazoa > Cnidaria > Anthozoa > Scleractinia > Pachyseridae > Pachyseris > Pachyseris speciosa. The sequence continues at coordinate 193,288 of JAEMWC010001045.1, forward strand.
TACCAGTGTTGGCGGAACTGAATTGTTTAAATGCAATTACGATCATAATCTCCCTGACATAGACAACCATCTTCCATCCTTCTACAAACAAATTGTTTTTTACTGGCAAAACATCGCAACAACCACGCCCAAAAATAAAATGAGTTTCTCTCACAGACAATCTGGAACAACCGATTTATAACTGTGAACAGGAAAATGGTATACTTTCCTCATTGGTATCGTACAGGAGTAAAACAAATCTCGGACCCTTTTGACTCCTGTGAAGGCCGTTTCCTTGCGTTAAACTCTTTTTTCAATAAATTCAAACTAAAATGTAACTTTTTACAATATTACAATATTACAATATTATATTATTTCCTCCCCAATTGGGGAGGAAAGATTGCGTGACGAGCCAAAAGACGTCCGCGTAGGAGGCTAGACAATATATGGAATGCTGTTAAACCTTGAAGATCTACCTCCGCCCACTGCTGAGAAAAAACTTTTAGCGTGCGGCATCGAGATGAATGACTTAAATAACATTTACCTCTTACCTTTCAAAGCTACAAAAGAAATTAAATTAACGATGTTCCAATATAAAATTACTCACCGAATTGTACAAAATGAAGAAAGTTGCCTCGCCCTCCTGCCCCTTTTGTCCTTCTGAGTGTCAGACCATGTGGCATTTGTTTATACATTGCACGCAGGCAACTTCATTTTGGAATAGGTTCCAGGAAAGGTATTCAATCTCTAGTAACACGAAACTGCTTCTGTCAGAATTAGAGGTAATGTTCGGAATTACTCGCTGTCACACTTATTGTTTAGCCCTCAACCATCTCATTATTTTGGGTAAATATTTCTTATATGTCAACGCTTTAAATGCCATAACGCACCAATTTGAGGATTTCGTCTCACTTGTGCGTGAAAAAATAAATTTAGAGAAATACTTGGCAGTCATTTCTAATAAGGACAAAGAATTCAAGAACAAATGGAAATTTTTTCTGTCTTTATAATATTGTATTTTTTCCCTTTCTATGCTTGGCGTTTGTAAGTAGTGCAAGTATAAGTGGTAGTGTGGTGTAATATGTACGTAAATATCATATAATACATACAATATTATATAATACACGTAATAAAAAGAGCATTGCAAGTTATAATAATAATAATAATAATAATAATAATAATAATAATAATAATAATAATAATAAATCGCCCGTATGTGGCAGATGAGAACAGTGGTAATCCCCGTTGTCGTAGGTGCCCTTGGAGTTATTAGGAAAGGCACTGAAAAACAGCTGCGCGAAATCCCAGGCAACAATAACCCACATGAAATCCAGAAAACAGCACTTCTGGGAACAGCACACATTCTGAGAAAAGTCCTCTCAATCAAGTAAATTGAACAAACACTCCTCTAGTGCCTTAGAACCATGGTTTGGTTCTGGCCCTAGAAGGTAAATGTGGACAAGTAATAAAGTGAAGTAAAATAATAATAATAATAATAATAATAATTAACAATAATAATAATAATAATAATAATAATAATAATAATAATAGTAATCAATAATAATAATAATAATAATAATAATAATAATAATAGTAATCAATTTATCAGTTAATCATGACTGGCAACCGACAGGCTTTTATTTTATTTCAGCAGTTTTTTTTTCCTTTTTTCTCCTTCTTTTATCGTGTAAACTTCGTCCAATGGGTGTAAGATACGATTTGCGACTTTTTATTGAATTTTGTAAATTAACGTTTAAAGGGTTATTTTGTTTTCAATAAAGTTGTTAAAAAAAAAGCTTGCTGCCAGAAAACCATGATTTATGGCGCATTGATGCCATTCCATCGCAACCCCTCTTCGAGCATCGCCACTCATACCCATCTCGCGATGAAGCTCGTCTTGTCCAGCTGAGTGCATTGCTGCACCCAGGTCGAGGACATTTTATCGACGACGCAAGCAGGTTTTGTTCCTTTCACCAGTCTATGCACCGGTCGTGATCCTGAAGAAGCTTCCCAGCGAGAACAAATTCATTCTTTCCATTACGAACATGGATTACACAACACTCCCAATTTGACAAACATTCCCAATTTGCCGTTTTATATCCAAATGGACCAATCAAAGGGTGGAGGTAACGCATTTTTTTTTTTGCAAAGTAGGCATCTCGTGCATTTCTTTTTAGTGTATTGTTATGACGAATTTTTAGGTGGACAAGTAAGATAAAACTTAGTTATTAACCAGTACCTTGCAACTGGTTTGTGTAGCACAGTGGTAAGGTGACGGACTATAGTAACAGAAAGCCGAGTCATGGGCGATGGACCTAAGCGCAGTTGAGCAGTTAAAAAAAAGAAAAAAAAAGAAAGAAAAAAGGGGGGCCTAAGGATAGAAAAATAGTGGAGAAACGAGCTGGGGGGAATGGAGGAATGTGGGACAGGAAAACAGAGAGGAACGACACGGTTAATTGAATCCTCTTTTATTGGTACAGTAAGTAATAATTAGCAATGTATATGTGCGAAACCCAAGGGAATAAGGCATTGTGTTGAAAAACAATGAAGCGCATACATAATTAATGAATTGGAATGTATAATTAATGTATGGGGCTATATGGAATTTTTCCATGAACCACACGATGTTTTTAAAGTTCATTTTTTAATGAAGACATATTTCGGTTGCACATCAGTTGTACAGTGCGCAATAAAATGAAAATGAGCTGATAAATAGTTAACAAGATGAGATGTTAACAAGAATAATTAAGGGTAACGAAACTATTTATACTAAGAAAGGAGACTAATTAATAAGAAAGGGATAAAAACTCAAAGAACTGCACTTTAATATTTAATACAGAGCAGCAAACAGTATTATGTTTTTGAGTGTGTATTTGTTTAAAAACAAACCAACTGGGCCGCATGAAGTGGATTTCGTAAAAGGGAATAGGGGGGACTAATGACAAAATTTCATGTTCCAAAATGGGTGGGGGGCTTATTAAAGATGGGGGATTATTACAAAAACCGACTTCCAAACGGGGGCCTTATTAGAGAGAGGGGGTTATAGAGACGGATCTTGAGCGGTCAGCGGTCAGAGGAACATGGCGTTTGTGTGATACTGAGCTCCGCCATTTACAGTTTTTTTTTTGTTATTTGTAGTTTTTGTTGTTGTAGCTTTTTCTTCTTGTATTATGTCTGCTGTGTGTTCTTTTTTTTGTTGTTGTGTGTGTTTATGCCTGTCTGTCTTTCTGTGTGTGTTAGTGTATGTTCTCTGTGCATGTTTTGCTCTACTTCTTGAGTGTATTGTACCTCTGATCCATTTCACTAATTTATTTTTATATTCTGCAATTATTGACCTTCAGGCATTTTTAACTCTTAATAGTTATTTCTGAAGGTCCGTACCTTTTCTTATGTATTAATATATATTTTCTTGTATTTAAGAAATTTAAGGTACAATAAAGATGTTGTTGTTGTTGTTAGACGGAGGGCTTAATAGAGCTTTTACGGTACACACATATGGTACACACATACAATGTTTATTTATGCTCGATATCAATTCAAAACTACAAGCTTGTGGGGTCGTGTGCAAAAATTACAAATAAAAACAAAAAATGCTAAATATTGTTAATTCTAGATAGAGAAGATAGTCCAAATAGTTTGTGATTCTCGTGACGCTCTCGCCCTAGGTTTAGTGATGCTATATTCAATCTCGTACCCAGAGTCCCCAGGCTCTTTGGCCAGCGGTTAGTCGCCAGGAGAGACTCTGGAAAATGCAAAAAAATAATCAAATTTTATGATTGGCTGGCTCTTAACGGTTTCCATTGGTTTACCCCAGATTTTCTGGGAAAATGGCGGTCCATTATCCCAGAGTCTCTCCGGGCGTCCACTCGCTGACTAAAAAACCCGAGGACTCTGGGTACGAGATTGCGCTATATTAGTTGCTATCAATATCGAACACCATATTTCGACCTTTAACAACAATACAACAACAAGACTACATTTCAAACGTACTCATTCTCATCCAGTAATAGGTTGACTACTGTGCAAATGGCCGGTGAGTTTTGCCCATTAAGGATTTTAGAACTCTCACGGTATTGATTGGATTGTTATGACAAAGACCCATTTAAGATGGGTTGTACCTCTTTGAGAAAACCATAGCCAAACATTTCGAAGTCATTGCGGTACAGCTCTCCAATTCGAATGATGTCTTCGCGAGGAACCTGGGAATAGTATTTCAGCATTTCATCGGAGCCGGTTGAATTGTGAACTGGCGGGAAACTCACGCGGTCCTCAATCCCCGCCAATTTTAGGAGCAGTTGGGCGTCCCCTCCTAAGGTTTCTAAGTGACCAATGAAATCGTAGTTCATCAGACATGGATGGCAGAGCTTTTCGTATTCTCGCCAATGCTGATTTCGGTATCCATCGTATGAAAAGTATTTTATGAATTCTGGAAAGCTAACTTTTCTTTTTCCGTCACTATAATCCTGTGGTCGATATAATTTTATTATCTCAGTTCGAGCACTAGTGCTGAGCCACTTGCCTTTCCCAATAAACTTGTTTTTGAAGGCTGAGAGTAAGCGGTGAAGTGGTTCGCGAACGAAAAGGAACTTGAAGTATGTTTGAACACGCACTGCTCTTTCTTCTTCCGTGTATTGATATAATCGTTTCCAGAGATCCCATTTATGAACCTTAAACGAGAAACAGGAATCAGACTAAGAAATGAAGATTACTGTAGATATTGTCCGAGCACAGACTGTATCTACTGATCACCAAAAAGAATAATGTGTGATCTGAAACCAGTCATGAGGTGCGACTCGCTCCATTTTGCAGAAGGACTGGATTTCAAACCTTAAACGAGAAACAGGAATCAGCGTAAAGAATGAAGATTACTAAGACATTGTCCGAGCATAGGCTGCAATTTTTGTTATCACAAGGAACAAAAAAGAAAAAAACAAACAAACAAACAAACAAAAAACAAAACAAGCTAACAGGTACTCAACGATGACCGATAAATAAAGGAGGCATGCCCATCCTAGACTCCGGTGCGAGAGGAGACGTGTTTTACTTCCTCAATACTGGTACACCTTGGGGATAGAAATGAATAATCCCTTTTCGTATTTAAAGTTACCGCTGGGTACAAACACCGACGACACATTGATGAAAGGTTACTCGACCTTAAAGTGCATATGAAGCGAAATTTTTCATTAGCTTGTTCGAAAAGAGCTTTCAAAATGATGAAGAACGGCGTTTATTTTATTGTGATAGCACTCTTGGTTGCCGAGTTATTAAAGATTTTGATTTAACGAGTATGTTGCTATGGTGACATCATCACCACTATCACAACGTGTAGTTCTGGCAGCACATCAACCCTGCAAAATTTCAACCCTGTAGACTTAGTATTTACACAGATATTCCATATTTTGTGATTTTACTCCATTTTGCGTCCACCTTGTGACGTCACAAGTCATCTAATTTGCATAAATCAAAATCTTGAATAAATCGGCAACCAAGAGTGCTATCACAATAAAATAAACGCCGTTCTTCATCATTTTGAAAGCTCTTTCGAGCAAGTTAATGAAAAATTTCGCTTCATATGCACTTTAAGTAAAATATTCACAAATACCGGCGAAAAGGAGCCTTATATTTGAAAATAAAACAATAGACAATTTAATCTTCTCGCGGGAATTTGTAAATATATTCACTTCAGATGGAGGCTAACCCTGTAGAAAAATGCGTTCTCGGTGATCTTTTTCAGCGGTCATGGCCAACTCGAAACTGGACTATTTGCACTTCATATGAGATGCTGGTATGTTATCTTATTACAGTGGCTTTTATCAAAATTTTAGACAATCAATGCTTTGACTTTTTTATAGGGTTATGTAGATCTTCACCACCCCTCAGTCTAAAATTCAGGGCCGGGTTGTTCGAAAGCCGATTAACCCTAATCCAAGATTAAAAATTAACCAAGGAGTTTATTTCTCTATCCACAAACATTGTTAAACGCTGATATCCTACACAATTTTAGATTATAGGACGTCAATCCTGAAAAGCAAAAATCAGCAAAAGAAACTTTCATCCAAAAGACAAAAACTGCAACCAAAAGTTTACGCTAATCCTGGATTAAGTTAATCGGCTTTCGAACAACCGGGCACAGAGCCTTTGTACCCAAGATGCAAGAGTGAATGACGGACCCTTTCGTTATTTATGTAATAAAGTATGGCTCTCTAAGTGCGTTGACGAAAGCAACCACTGATTACACCCCATATAACCCTTTAACCTCTAAGGGGTCTCTCTTTGTCGAGTAAATTCGTTTGGCGTGAGACAGAGCTAAATCTATAAGTCACTCTTAGGGAAGAAAGAGTTAAGGGAGATAGTTTTTAACCCTGTCACTCCTAAGGGTCCTCCCTTTGACGAGTAAAATTGTCTGGCGTTAGACAGAGTCAAATCTATAAGTCACTGTTAGGGAGGAAAGGGTTAAGGGAAATAGCTTTTTAACCTTTTAACCTCTAAGAGGCCTTCCGTGGGGTAGAAGCGACAAGTGACATGTCTCCGAAAACAGGCGACAATGTCCTCCAAAAACACCGACAACCGACAGAAATTAGCAGAAAACGCGCGACTTTCTGCGACTTGCAGCGACGATTCACTTTCCATTCCTCTTTCTCATCGTTGAAACAGCGACATTTGTCCCTAACGAAACAAGCGACAGACGGTCGTAAGCGAGCGAGAAAGCGACACCACACCACCCCTTGGAAGACCTCCGTCTCCCTTTCAGTGACGAGTAAAATCGTCTGGCGTTAGACAGTAAAATCTATAAGTCATTCTTAGGAAGGAGAGAGGTAAACAATCCAGATATTTTCTTTCTGGATAGAGTTATCTATTTTGATCTGGTTGCACTGCGTGTCAAAAGATGAAGTGTCAAACTATAATAGTTGCCACACTTTCCACAAAAGTACTGTCATGTGCTACATTTACGTATACATACGCCCTTGGTTTGGATACCACGAAGGTCTAGTAGAACTGTCTTCCATGTTGTCGTGCCCACTTTAGGGATTGTGCAGTACATGATCTTGTGCTCATCGTCGACTGTAATAAATCCTAGGCTGTTCCGGTTTCTTGGAGGATTTGTATCGAATGAGTGTGTGAGACAGTATTCTTTCATAATCTTTTTCCTGGCGATCTGCCTCTGTTCGGCATCTGTGAAAAACGAATTGGATTATCAACAACGTTAATGTGGACGCAGTGTTTACAAAGATCAATCTTAGACTGTTATCACTGTGTTTGAATGCTACAGGCTTGAAGGGTTTTGGTGATGGTAGAACCGGTGAAGGATGTAGAAAAGAATCACCCAGTACGGCTTCCCCCACCCCCTCTCCGAAGCCTCACTAGGGTTTGTCCCTCTAGTTCAGGATCTCTATACATACATACTTTACATACATACCCTAAGTGGGTTTTTCAGCTCAATAAAATTAAAAATTACAAATTTAAAATTTAAGTTAATTAAGGATATAAGTACAATAAGATTATAATTACAAAAAATATATCAAGAATATCAACCTAATAAAACATTTGCAAAATGACACCTAACATTCAAAGTGTTCCAGAGTTTGGCTCCTCTGAAAGCAAAAGAGCGCTGCCCTGTTGACAGGCGACATAAGGGTATTTCCAAAGTACCAGACGATCGAGTTTGTCTATTATGGACTTGGGAACGTAGTTTGAACATATCAGCAAGATAGTCCGGAACAAGTTTGTTAATACATTTGTGCATCATAGTAGCATCGTTTAGAATAAGTTTCTCTCTAATAGGAAGCCATTTCAGTGATCGCAGCCCATCCGAAATATGGTCATACTTTCTTAGTCCCAGAATAATTCGTCCAGCGAAATTTTGGACTCTTTGTAACTTGTCAATGGTGCTATTGCTAGTATTACTCCAAACAGTTGAACAATATTGAAGTTTACTAAAAACAAAGGAATTTATTACTGACAAAAGTGTTTTCCTATCCAGGAGATGCTTGATTCTGTTGATTTGCTTCAATTTAAAAAGACAATTCGAAGCAGTCTTAGTGATATGTTCGTTGTAACTGAGGCATGTGTCGAGAAGAACACCTAAATCTTTAACAACAGGCACAGGTGTTAATTCTTTGTCAAATAGTGTTATACTGAATGATGACAGTTTCTTCAAAAGTTGTGGTACTCCAACAGCTAGAACTTTGGTTTTGTCCGGATTAATCAAAAGGGAGTTTTTACAGCACCACTGAGATATTCTCATAAGATCTTCGCTCAAGGCACCCAAATGAAAGATGATGAGTCAGTTGGGGGCATTTGACTCTTCATCCCACAAGATGTGACTTTTCCTTACTAAACCTCGTCCAAATCTAGGCTTATTTCCACTCAGCAATACTCTGCACTTCTCATGCAATCACCTTCTTCCTCTGTTCTCACCACACTCCAACTACACTCAGAAGAATTATCAAGTGCGTCCACTTCCTTCGGTATTTCTACAAATGGAGCGAAACCAACATGAAATCAGGCAAAGCGAGTTAACGGTTAACCCTTGAAAAGAGTTTTTCCTGTGCTTGGCCGCATATATATTTGTTTTAAAGAATGAAGAAGAAGAATGATCCTCACAGTTGTGAACGCAATTTATGCAATAATTGTGAAAAGAAGCCTGAAAAATTTAAAAATCCTGAAGTCCTGAGTTTTTTTTTTCCAGGCTTCTTGGCGCAATTGCATAAATTGCGTTCACAACTGCGAGGAACATTCTTCATTTGATTTTATTTCCGAAGTTCACATATGATTTATTTCATATATCCTTCACACTCATTTCTTTCACGGGAACATATGAATCCACAATTGACCTGCTCCAAACGTCAGTGGATTCATAGCTCAGTTGGTTAGAGCATCGCACCGGTATCGCGAGGTCACGGGTTCAAACCCCGTTGAAGTCCTGAATTTTTTATTTGTATTTTTTTTTTCAGGCCTCTTTTCGCAATTGCATAAATTGCGTTCACAACTACGAGGATCATTCTTCATTGATTTTGTTATTATTAAGTTCTTGTTGAATTGTCCAATTGCTCAAGTTTTAGAAAATTGCTGGTCTTAAATCATGAGTTCGTCAACGGCCTCCAACAGGTGCAGTTCCAGGGTGCCAGGCCGACGTCAGTCGATCCAACTTTTAAGCTTTCCAATAGAATAACTCGGCCTTTTGTCGTGTATTTTCAGTTATTCCTATGATCTTGAAAATTATTCCTAAGATCTTCAAAAATTCGAGATCTTGTAGTCAGAATCTTGGAAATTCAAGATCTTGCTCACAAGAGGCTGAAAATTCAAGATCTCGACTGCAAGATCTTCAAAATCCTGACTACAAGATTTCGAATTTGAAGTTCTCCAAGGAAAATTCAAAATCTTGTGGTCAAGATCTTGTAAACAGGATCTTGAAAATTCAAGATCTTGCAGTCAAGATCTTCAAAATGCGAGATCTTGTAGTCAGGATTACCAGTTTACCAGTTTCAGCACTTGGACACCTTCAATTTGACTACTGTCGGTCAGCATGACTTTCTTGTGGTCTCATCGATCAGTAGTCCGTTTAGAAGATTACGCGAAGCCGACCACTCGTGCTGAGGTCGGACATTAGGGGTGGTCCCAGTCAACCCTCGTGGTTCTTTAACGTCCCACAGAATCAGTTAAAAAGAGTTGTGAGGAGTTAAAAGAGTTTTGGTCATGGTCAGAAATTAATAACCCCACCTCAAACTTATAGTATGGCAAAAGTTCGTCAAAAACTAGTAATGAAATTCGACATTATTTTGTCTGCTGACGCTAAACGATCACGTGGCAGCTAATTCAAAATTGACTACGAAGGCATGTTTGCAAAAACATTTTCTTTTTAATTGTCAACCTTGCGTCTGTCATCATTACGTACATAAAATTATCTTCAGTCTAATAATGCCCTTTTGACATTTAGACCTTCCTCTTTTAAACGACAATAATCTTCTTAGACCTTAAAGCAGAGAAATGCATAGAATGGCTTTTGTTCGTAGTACATATACTTAATGCTAGCATAGATTACCGTTGTCACACTACATTCCCATGTAGTGTAGGTTTGGTGGACTAGAAGGATTCGCAATTTTCCATCGCTTTCTACTGTCCAATAGAGCCTAGGAGTTATACTTTCACAACATTAAAAAACTTTTGCGGGCAATTCACTCTAAGAGTACAATCAAGATTATTCAAAGTTTGCATTTTCACAAAGTAGATGCAGATGTTAATGACCTAATGGATCAAGTGTAGTCTGGCTTAAACAAAAGTACAATCATAGGAAAACTGTAAAATAGTAATGGTAAGACTACCAAGTTACATATTCGTTGTCTGAAGCACATTCCAGCTCAGGGGCACCCAACGGCAAGTTTCGGTAGATATCTGTTCGGTGAAGGGTAGTTCGCCTTGGGCTTTCGGCGTCGATTAAAGAGATTTTCGTAACTGAAAAGTGGCCTAAAAGATTCGCAATGGAGAAATCATAGCCCTTGAGGTTTTCAGAAAGGTCGTATTTGCTGTTTTTGGGCAGTCAAAAACGGCAACTAGCATTTCGAGAAGAAAATAGTCCCCTAAAAATTTCGTAGAAAGCTCACGTCATGCAGCTGGCATTTTCTCAAAGGAAGATTTTGCTCTCTAACATTTTCGGGCGATTAAAATTTCAGGTAAGGAATCCGAACAGATCAAATTCTTCTAGCTCACGAAAAAATCATTTTAAACAGACTTCAAAGACTATAATAAGGTACTTAAAAATGCCTTTCTACAGCTTTTGGCTGATTTGGCCCGTTAGGTGCCCCTGAGCTTTTCCAAAGCGAAGAAGTAGGTGCCCATCACGTCCCCCAAAATCTTGTTTGCCGCCGGTCAGGTTGAATTTATATAATTATTTTAAACAGAATTCAAAGACTATAATAAGATACTTAAAAATTCCTTTCTACAGCTCTTGGCTGATTTGGTTCGTTGGATGCCCCTAAGCTTTTTCAGAGCGAAGAAGTAGGTTCCCATCACGTTCCCCAAAATCTTGTTTGCCGCCGGTCAGGTTGAATTTATATAATTAAATTAACAAGGAATTCCTACATTAAATTATCATCTTATGTTCAGTGAATCAGGAACGAGCATTTTTGGCGTTCGACCAATTGGATTCGATTAATTTCGCCCAAGTAAGAGGAAAAATTAAGAAAAAATCTCTGTCCTCTGTCTCGACCACTGAGCTTTCAGTAATTTTGCCCCCTATTAATCTCGTACCCAGATCTCCCATGGCCAAGCGAAAGGGAGATCTGGTAAAGTTCAAAAGTACGCCATTTCTCATTGGCTACGGGAAAAAAGGCCACCGCAATCTAATATATGCTCTGATTGGCTATTTTAATGCGGGTTTTTATGGCTTTATTTTCATGGCAAATATTCAAAAGCTTTGAGATTAAAACGAATTATTCAAAAACTGTGTGAGATTTGTGTCGAAGTCACAGACGAACTACCGAAGTTCTGTTGCAGCTGTTTTTTGATTAACTGGTATGCCCAAATTAGAACCTAGCCGCAACATTTTTCTTATAAAAATTGTACAAAAATCTCTCCCTACACTGCTTGTCGCTTACAGCTTCCTCCGGACGGTTAAAATTAACTGGAACCTTCCTGCCTCTAGATATAGATCGGCGTGAAATCTGGGTTCAAGACTACCATCTGCCTCGCTCCCGGAAACATTTATCCTTGCACAAGACACTCCCAATGAGTTAAAGTTATATGTTTGATATCAATCGTCGATCAGAGGGTTGAGCGGCGAAACCACAATTACAATTGACTTGTCCTCTCTCTGTCCTTTCATTTCTTCTTTGCTGCGAGATGATCGTAATGCGAAGAAAGCACTTGATAAATTACGGCGATTTACTAACGTCCGTAATGCCGTAACCAGTTGGGAGAATAATTAACCAATCTCAGCAACCTCCTGTATTGCCTCTTTTAGTTTTGGTTTATTTTGATGTTTTCCTCTCCTCTGGACCGCAAAACCGATTGAAAACGGTGCTCTCAAAGTCCATTTATCTTTCGCTCATAAACAAAAGTTTAAAGACGTAACAAAATGTATTTATTTTTAACTCAAGCAAATTGTAACCCGTCATGTTAATTATGAAAACTAACAAAACCCAGTTGTAACTAGTAAAATGTAAATGGAAGTGTCAAAATGTTCCTTAATCGCACACACATGTAAGGTGAGGGTTCTGATCCAGTTTCATACAGCATTGGTTGCCCAACCCATTCAGGCAACTCGCCGGCCTCGTTGCCTGAATGGGTTGGGCAACCAATCCTGAATGAAACTGGATCAGAACGCCTCACCTTACATGTGTGTGTAAACCAAAATTTTTAAACCTGTTTCACACTATTCACGATGAAAAAACTCTTAACCATAAAAAGTGTGGGTTATTGGATTTCCCCACCATTTTTACTCATCTTTGCGATCGCATATGGAGCTATCGGTCTCATTTTTTTTTCTGCAACAGTGCATATTCCAAGCTTTGTCTAAGATGCCATTTAACTCTTTTTCATCAGCTGCCCTTTCTTCAGCAGGCCTTTCTTCAGCGGCCCTTTCAGCATTTATTAGGTCACGACAACGCATATTAATTCTGTGTTCGGTGTTATTCCTTGCATCCCTTACAAATTTAAGGGATGTTGTAACAACCTTATAGATAGCATACGCACTAAAATAATAAAAACCAAACTCGAAGAGATCTTCCGAAGCGCTTGGCATCTTCAGATATTGAGTAAATTTTCTTTTGTTTAAAATAAAAATTATTACACTCGCCCCACGTTACATGTGTGTGTAAACCAAAATATTGAAACCCGTTTCACACGACTCACGATGAAATAACCCTTAACCATAAAAAGGGAATCAAAGTATACCTCTATTAAAGAGAGGGAAGCAGTGGGTACACAAAGGAATGGCCGCAGCACGCATTGGGGAAGAAGTCCTCAACGACTTCTACGGCCAAGCCGCCCCGGCGGGGAAAACAACGGGCCACCTTTCCTTGGCGAGCCGGGTTTGGAGCCTCCACCCGACCTTCCGCTGGATGTGTTTCGAATTTCAGCCAACGATTTCAACGAGTGGCTACGCGTTTGGAGGATGGACGCCGATCCTGTAAATCCATATCGACGAAATCTTTTGAATTTTTCCATAGAAACACTGGAAGCTAAGATGCTTGACGTTTTGAAAAGCGAAACTAATAACCTTGGAAACATCAAAGTAAGCTTTGGGTTAGAGGAACATTTCACCCGCGAAATAAGAAACGAAGAGGGGCAAATGGAAGAGGAAAAGCAGAGACACTACTTCAAAGGAGACACACATGTTTTCAGAAAAACTAACCTTGCACAAGATTTTGGGCAAAGATTTGATGAATTTCTTGACCAGATAAACGGCGAAATAGATAATTGGTCAGAGCGTGGTTCCGATGGGCCATTGAAAGAATCTCTATTGCTTATGTTAATGTCGCCAGATATCAACCTTTGAGAGGAGGTACTTATATGCCAACTCCCAAAAAACTAGCATATAAAAAAGCAATTGTTAACGTGCGGAATAAAGATAATGAATGTCTCAAATGGGCTCTTAGAGCGGCTTTATTTCTAGTGGAAAAACATACAGAAAGACCAAGCCAATATTCAATAAATCATCGGATGGCATAAACTGGGAAAACTGAGAAGCAAAACCCCAACCTTGCCATTAATGTTTTCGGGTGGGAAAATGACCTTGTTATTGTTCACAGGATCAGTACAAAAGACAAAAGCATTGAAAGAATTAACTTGATGCTTCTTTGCAAAGGGCGAAAATTCCCATTATTGCTTCGTGAAGAGGCTTTCAGCTTTACTTCATGACCAGACAAAAACACAGCAATAAAACACTTTTGCACAATGTGTTTGATTGGGTTTACAACAGCAGAAATTCTTGCAAATCACAAAGAACACTGCAAAGGAGTCAATGGACCCCCCACACGAGTTGAAATGCCGGGAAAGGGGAAAAACATACTGAAATTTAAAAACTTTCATAAACAAATGAAGGCGCCATTTGTTATTTACGCCGATTTTGAGGCTCTGATTGAAAATATTCCAGAAAACAAGCGTGAAAAAACAAAATTGCACAGAAAAACAGATAAACACCAAGCCTGTGGGTTTGCGGCAACATTTGTTAGATGATTACAGAGACGCAGTAAAATATCATTGCCACATTTCAGGCTGGTTTCGGGGGCCTGCGCATGATGCGTGCAAAAAAAAGCGTCGGATCAACCCCCAAACCATCCCCATTCCAGTCGTATTCCACAACTTGAAAGGATATGATGCACATCACTTGATGCAGGCAATGTCGAAAGTGAAAGGAGCTGGAGTGCTGAATTGCATCGCCAAAAACATGGAAAAATACATTTCATTCTCTTTGGGAAACTTACGTTTCATAGACAGCAATACATTTCTGCTTTCCAGCCTTGACGCACTTGTAAAAGCCACACCAAAAGAGGCGCTAAAAATAATGAATAAGCTTGTACAAACCACGCAAGGAAACACAGACGGCCTCGAGCTTCTTTCACAAAAAGGCATTTACCCCTACGAGTACATGGACTCATGGGGAAGGTTTAACGAAACAAACCTTCCATCCAAAGAAAGCTTCTTCAGAAAGCTATCTGGTGAACAAATCTCAGACGAAGAGTACGCGCATGTGCATAAAATTTGGGAAACGTTGAAATGCAAAACACTTGGCGACTACCATGATCTTTACGTGAAAACAGACGTTGCACTTTTGGCAGATATTTTCGAAAACTTCCGTGATCTTTGCCAAAAGCAGTATGGCCTGAATCCTGCACATTATTACACGTCACCCGGCCTGTCGTGAAATGCGCTTCTGGAAAGAGGAATGCGGGGTGGGATTTCGATGGTCAGCAAGAGGCACCCCAAGGCAAACAGCCCACTTGTTCCGGCTATGACAAAAGCAAACCAAACACGTTAGTAGTATAACAGGAGTCAAACAAATACTACCTCGCCCCGCACCCTCGTCGATTCGCTCCTCGAGTGCGGGAGTCGGTTGTATTTGTTTGACTCCTGTTATACTACTAAGGCTGAACAACCCCGCACCACCGCGCGGGCAATTAGAGAGTGGCGGGTGCATGGGTAACCACGAAGGAAAACAAGCCGCGGAGAGGGCCAACCACCACCAACAGGGTGCGGGCTATTAGAGAAAGGGGGTGGGGCGTATCCACGAGCCATCGGCAATGGCGAAAAGTAGCACACAAAACACCCAAGTGGAGGGGCGCCAACAAGAAAAAAATTGTGACCCATTATATAGGATGGGGGCCAACTCGAAGTCAACGGAAGATGAGATCATTGGGAGGCGCTCTTCCCCTTTTTGGACAGCGTTTTTGTGAACACCGTGCAGCCTGTGCCTCTTCCCCACAGAAGGGCGTTGGGAGGAGTGGTGGGCGGTCCGTTGGTTACTTTTGCAGAAACGATACCCCCAACGCGCAGTACGGCACCCTCCCATTCTTCGCCCGTACCAGCCACCCCGCCCTTCACCCCCGCGAAGAGCCGCAAAGCATAGGAAGCTGGCCGAGTTGGTGCGAGAGTTTTGAAACACTCGTCAAAAGGCGAAGAACTGCGGCCAATTATCAGCAAGATCTTTGGTCTTTGGGTCAAACAGAATTTGGGGTTGAGGAGGATAGTTGAGGGCCACGATACATTCTTTGGCGTGTAAATGACGGTTTGGGAAATGACCAAACAGCAAGCCTCATGGAAAAAATACGAAACAACGTGAGCACAACCTTTTACTTGAGATACACAAATAATTTTCGGTTGCGCAACATCGAGGACAATTCGCTTATGGTATACGCCGGCAATGTCGAGACCGGCTTCCTTTGGTTTCATCCATGCAGGAGGCCGAGAGTTGGTTATGGAAAAAGGAAAAGGCGCGTTTGGAGCTTCAAAAAATCCCACGACCGAACACAAAATAGGTGTCTGAAGATTTCTTCCGAGTGGATGTCAAGGCTGTGCTTGACCGCCAGCCGTTGCTTTGGCCCACGGACGTTCGATGATCGCGCTTGACACCGTTCAAGACAACCTCTGTTTCTGGCGCTGCTTGGCTGTACACCACCGCGCAAGACCGGACAGAAGCACCAACAAAGCCCGCGAGTTAGCTCAGAGTTATTTCCAACTTCCCGCCCCCCAAATGACTGTCGTGGTACATCGTTGGACGAGCTGGACCAGATCGAAAGTCATTTCAAACGGGGGTTGCCCGCCTCATAGTGGCTTGGCGTCCGTGTTTATGAGCCCGAGTTAGTTGAAGGAAATGTGGTGTCGTACCTCCGGCGGAACCCAACCAACCAGCTAAAGAACATTCTGACAATTGGGGTTTTCGAAGGGCACGCGTTTTACATCCAGGACATCTCAAAACTCGCACACGTTTATGTTTGCCCCCAGTGCAACGCGAGATTCACAAAAAACTCGAACCTCTACCGACATGCGAACGACAGGTGCACAAAAGGAGAAACCAAAGTCGTCTGCCCAGCCGAACAACTTGATAAAAAACAAACATGTTTTGAGAGGGCGTTCTTCCCAAAGGACCCTTCTCACGCATCGCTACACGCTGACTGGAACAAGAGGCGCGCAAACGCAAAATCCGCATTCACCACGCGAAGTGTGGGCATGGAGGTGAGTGTTGGATTGAGGGAGCACCAGTTGATGGGTTCGATCCGACGACCAAGACCGTATTTCAGTTTCACGGTTGTTGGTTTCACGGGTGCCGCAGGTGTCATCCAGAAAACCGCAGGGTGACAATCGAAAGGGGAGAAACGGCAACAAGATAACATTGGGATCGCGGTTTAAAGACACCAAAAAACGCACCGCGAAACTGCGCGAGGCCCGTTTCGAAGTTATGGAGATGTGGGGGTGCCAAGTTGGTCCTCTGCGGGGCGACCTCTTGCCTGAACCCTTCACGAAAAGTTACCCCCACATGATCTTGTACGACTTCGAAGCATTCGGAGACTGAAACCGCCGGAAGGCTCCCACAAGAAACGTGCATGTACCGATCTCCGTTTCCATCGGAGACACAGTGGAACCGGAACCTACACACATTTACAATAAAGACCCATCTGTTCTGATCCAACGTTTTGTTGAAGAGTTGGAGCGGAGGGGAAGAAACATTCGGGCGGTGGTGCGCGCCGAGTTCCTTCCTTCCAACTTTGGGTTCAATCCCAAAAAGCAGCGCGGGCTTATCGAAGACTGATGCAACCAGGTTCCGACCCTCGGTTTCAACTCTGGGAATTATGACTTGAATGTCATCAGGAAACACTTCGTGGGGCGGCTGGCCGACATTACCAAAAAGCCCACCGTTGCGAAAAGAGCCAACAAGATCATGTACATTACCACACCCAAGTTTCGATTTCTCGATATCGTCAACTATCTCGGTCAAGCAACCAGCTACGACAAATGGATAAAAGCTTTCGAGTGCGAGGGGGAAAAAAATCATGGTTTCCATACGAATGGTTTGACACACCCGACAAGCTCGATTACGAAGGGCTCCCACCCTATTCCGAGTGGTATTCCAAACTGCATTGACAGTACGTGCTGACGCTGGATGAATATGCGCGGTGCCAACGCTTGTTCCGAGAAAAGGGTATGCGGACCTTCGCAGATTGGCTGCGGTATTACAACAACTTGGACGTGGCTCCGGAGCTGGAGGCCCTGAACAAAATGCGGAGTTTCTACACAGACAGAGGCATTGACATTTTGAAAGACGCGGTGTCGATCCCGGGGGTCAGCATGCAGTATCTCCTCCGGGGGGCAGTCGAAAGAAGGGCCGAGCTGTGGACCCCGAGGGGAAGAAGCCTACGAGATGTTGTGTTGAAAGGTGCGGTGGTTGGCGGTCCAAGTATCGTTTTTCACAAGGTACCACGAAGTGGGAGAAACCAGCATCCGCAGCCACCAAGTTCCGAGCCCCCCCCCGACGTGGCTCCGGAGCTGGAGGCCCTGAACAAAATGCGGAGTTTCTACACAGACAGAGGCATTGACATTTTGAAAGACGCGGTGTCGATCCCGGGGGTCAGCATGCAGTATCTCCTCCGGGGGGCAGTCGAAAGAAGGGCCGAGCTGTGGACCCCGAGGGGAAGAAGCCTACGAGATGTTGTGTTGAAAGGTGCGGTGGTTGGCGGTCCAAGTATCGTTTTCACAAGGTACCACGAAGTGGGAGAAACCAGCATCCGCAGCCACCAAGTTCCGAGCCCCCCCCCCGTGCCGGAAAATCGTGGGGTACGACGCCAACGCTTTGTACCTCTCAGCAATGCTGCAAGACAAGCCCTACGGAAAGGAAAAGGTTGTGCACTTCGAAGAGACGGCTAGAGAGGCGCCAGGTTTCACGCGAAGGCTTCAAGTAGGGGCCTGGTTTAGTTTTGCCGAAGTGGACATCGAGATTCCCAGACCCTTGTGGCCAAAATTCTAGGAAATGTGTCCGTTCTTCATCTACCAGCAGGTGCCCATGGAAGCTGTCCCACAACACATGCTGGATTACCTGCAGCGCACCGGCAGAAGTCGCTCAGACGGGAAAAAGCTGGTGGGTGCGCTTTCCGCAGAAAAAATGTTGGTCTTCGTCCCCCCTGTTGAAATGGTACGTCGACCACGGCGCCGTAATCACAGCGGTTCACCGCACTATCGACTACCAGGCCGCCAAACCCTTCACCTGGTTTGTGAAAGAAGTCACCACCGCCCGGCGTATAGGCGACACGGACAAAAGCAAAGCACTCCTTGCCGATATATTTAAGCTGCTGGGGAACAGCGCTTATGGGAAGATGATTGAAGCGGTGGAGCGGCAAAACGAACGTGATTTACACACGAGAAACGTGATTTACACACGAGACGAGAAAGTCGTCGACAGAGCCTCGCGGCGTCCGTTCTCTTCGAGGATCTGGACGAAACCGGGGACGCGTACGAGTTGGAAAGCCGGAAGCCAAAGGTTGTGATAAAGAGGCCTTCCAAGTTTGGAATTGCGGTGTACCAGCTGGCGAAGCTGTGGATGCTGGAATTTTACTTTGACTTCCTGGACTAGTACGTTCGACCGCAAAAGACTTCGAGCTGATCCAGATTGACACCGACAGCAATTACATGGTGATCAGCGGCCAAAAGCTTGAAGATGTCGTGAAACAGAAATGCGGGTGGAATTTGAGGCGGACAAAAAGAACCGACGGTATTCACACGGATCCTCTCGAGTATTAGCCAGGCCTGACGGGAGAGAGCTCGGTATTCGGGGGGATAACCATCAACTCTTCGCGCACGAAGCTTCGTTTGGTCCATTGCGGTCTCCCGCCTCGGGGTGGGAAATCCAATACACCACCGGCTGGTTTAGTTTCACCATGGCCCTTTCAACCTCGAATATTTTCAGAGACCAAACAGGGTCTGTGGTTCTTCGTGTGCCACCTTCCAATTGACCAGGTTGAAACAGATAGCGTACTTTCACACCTAGGGGGAGGACTTTTTCGGCCGCGCCAACAGGCCTGGAATATGGAGTTGCGGGCTATGCCAAAATGGATTGTTTTCGGATCGCATCTGCGGGCGCCAATCCTGTCAGTCGGGTGGTTTGGTTGTTGAGAGCAGCCACAACACTGGAGAGCCTTTCCACCGACACAACAGACCGCTCTCCCTCCGGCAGCCGCATTTCGACTGCGTACTAGTGCCCGAACAGCCGCTCGACAAGTGAGCGTTTGAAGCACTTCACAATCGCTTGGTCGCAGAGCACTTCCACATGCCCACGGCGAATGCCCGTTCCATACGCCTCCATGACTCTGGAGACAGCCCCCATAAACTCCCGCCCGGGGTCCACCTGCAGCAGTTTTGGCCACCTGAGAGGGCCGCGCTTGTAAATCCTTTCAAAGGCCCGCGCTAACTCCTCAGAATTTGGTTGAGGTCAGGGGTTCAGCTGCCTTACAGCGGCTGGCCACGTCGACCACAGTCAGCGCGTATTTGAAAGTTTTCCTTCCCATTCTATCGTGCGGCATGAAGAGCAGATCAGCTTGGTGCACTGCGTTGGGTGTTGGCACATCAAATTTGGGCCGAGGAATGCGCCGCGGCGCGGGAAGAAAGATTTGCCAAAGAGCCTGCTTTTGCAACCACTGTTTGGCCACAGTTTCCGAAACCTTTGCAGCTTGGGTTAGTTTTTTTCACTGCGGCCAGCCCTTTCCAATAACCTTTCGGGCTGTAGTAAATTTTTGAAAGGCGTTTCTGCACCTGCCTCAAGGAAGGAGTTTCCATTGAACTTATAAAACAGTGGGAAAGATGGAGGCGCATGCCATGTGCCGTGGAAAAAAGGATTTTGAGGACCATGAGAAGTTCGAACTTGTTTGCCAAACTTGCCAAAGGGTTGAGGAACCCGTCACCCCAACCAAAACCAGGGAGGAGTGGGCGTGGACAGCCAATCCCGTTTCGCGAACTCATGTTCGGAACATTCTCAAAAAACATGGAATATTCAACTCAGTCAACACTGGCCACCCATTGCGGTGGAAGTTTTTGGGAAACCTCATCCATGATTTCAGAGAGTTTTTCTTCCCCAATCAGTCAACTACGTTTGCTTTCTCTTTGATTACTTTCAAGCGGTTCCAGAAGATGTCTCGCCGCGCAAAAAAGAAATTCTCGCGAACCTCTCCCCAGCCGTCGAAAAAATTAGCCCAGCAACACTGTGCCGGGCGAAGGGCAGGTTCGATGAATGGTGGAAGTGGGCTTTGAGCCAAGTTCATTCTTTAATGTAGTGTTTAGTGTATTTCGCCTGGATTTTTTCGGGAATCTCCATGCAGTGGTCACTGATGAAGTCGTCAACTAGTTTCGGCCTGTCAAGAAACGCCCTTTCATCGAAAACCTCCCCCCTGAGATGGAAGCGGATCATGTCGAGTATTTTTTTGTACTCAACCCGGGCAAGGGAGGGGTCGATTTGATTAAAGTCGAACACACAGAGCTTGGGTTCGGCGCCCACCATATACAAAAGAAAAGAAATTTATACGACCAACTCGACGGTCAATCGCGCTGTTGAGCCGGCTTTGAGGCCTATTATTTTAAACGACAATCCTGTTGAGTCGGAGGGAATGGAAAGTTCCCCAAGTGGGTGGGGGATTCGGTTGACCACTCACCAACTCCTTTCGGACTGTGAAAACTATGGAGGGCGGTTGGGCGTGGAGCGGAGTAAACAAAGAGTAGCCCGGGAACTTCGGGACCAGGCGCCAACTGCAATTCAAGACGGCTGATGTGGTTGAAGAGGGTGAATGGGGCCCAAAATTGGGGCATAATGAAATTGTCCTCGAGTGCGGAAGTGGCTGTAAGAAGGTTACTATCAACCCGGCAAAACATTCCGGGCCAAACCACAGGTTTCGAAACCAGATAGCCCCATTTTGGTACCTGAATAAAGGGGTGTCATTGTTGTAAACAGCCCGATCATTCAAATTCAAATTTCCACCCAATTTCGGCTCTTTGAGCAGGAAGCTGTTCATGTTAACATCACTTTGCATTGTTACCTCTCCATTCATTCCATCGAACAAGGTTGCGTTCCCATCGACAACATAACGTCCGTTCAGATCCAAATCCTCTCCAAATTTTGCATTACCAAGGGTAAACCCACCCAGGTCCAGGTCGTTTTTCATCAACACACACCAAAGGGGCTTGCTTGGACAGATCGTAGGTGACGCTGCGAACAGTTTTGCTGTTGAAATCCAAGTCCGACCCCATTTTTGGGTTCAAGATGAACTTTTCCATTCATGTCCAAAGGTGCTTGCAGGGTCATGTTTCCGTTTTCCACGACCCAAAGTGTGTCAAAAATACCAGAGTCCACACTGGAAACGTACCCAGAAACCCCATAAACAACCAGGTGGCCCGTGGTCGAGCCAGAAGTTGAGCCGTGCAGATCCAAATAAATGTAGTTGGGAGTGCTGTCGCTCCACCGGTGGAACTGAATGAGGGTTTTTGTGTATGGTGGGTTGGCACCACTGAAGGTTCGCGTGGTTTGGCTCGTGATGGAAATGACTATGGCGCTCACCCTCACGGACACATTTTTCATTTCCGGCTGAAAGTACTCAACAACGAACGTGTAAGACCCTTTCGGCAGTGGAAAGAGATTGAATCCGATCCGCGAGCGGTAATCATCGCTGCCCACGTCTTTGGTGAGAGTGAACTCATAGGCGTTGTTGTTGACCCCGTGCGGGGAGGAGGCGAAGTTGAATACTCCATGAACAATGATGTTGTTTTCAGATGAGGAATCGTCATCATCTTCCAATTGCTTAAATGATCAACCAGAAGGGCTTGATACGAACTACTTACGTCATTCAGAAATACACAGTTATAATACTAGAAACAAAGATAAGTTTGTTTTTTACCTAAACCAAGAACTGAATACATGAAACGTACTTTTAAGTACACTAGTATCACCTTATGGAACACATTATCTAAGAATATCCAAAACTCTGACTCTGTATCAAGCTTTAAAAGACAAATTAGCGAAATATTATTGTAATTATTTAATCATTTTATTTTATCATTATTTGTGTCAAGTTTTAAAAGACAAGTTAGCTAGGTGTTATTGTAATCATTTAATGGTCTTATTGTATTCTATAGTTTTGATGTATTCATAATTTACGTTGATACTTATTAGTGTATATTGTACATTATTTTAGTATTGTATTTATTTATGTCAGGGGCACCTGGGAGAACAGACTGCTGAAGGTGTTCCCTGGTTAAATAAAGCTCATTATATTATTATTATTATTATTATTATTATTATTATTATTTATTATATAAGATAGGCGAATGGGTTTTTTTACCCGCCGGACTGAGAAAGGTGCGAATGATCCACATACTCCTTCGTTGCCGCGTCCGTTTCGTTGACTAGCTTTTCGAGAGCGGTGATTTTGTGATCCCCCATGATGAGATTGCTTGTCATGGCTTAACTGCCATCCTTTTTCAGGAAGCTGTTCAAGGACACCTACACGTAATTTTTTGACGTCGCGTCATCGACGGCGGTTGGGTCGCGCAAAGAAGTGATCCTTTGTGCACCCATGTTCAGGGCTCCAAATATTGACGATGTGCCGTCTCTTCGGAGAAAATTTTCATCGACATACCGTTTTGTTCGCCGCGTCTTCTGTGGCGAAGGGGGCCGCAAGATTCACGACTGCGTTTGTTGTTTCATGTTCAAGTCTCCTTGCGCAATCGCGTCAAATTTGGTTCGCAGACCTTCATCCACATATTTTTTCATGACGGCTTTTCAGCAGGCGTACTAGAAATCGGAGTCTTTCAATCTTCAATGGCACACCCGGCCATGTTTCAAATCACCCCACGCTGGGTTCGTTCCATCGCGTTTCAAACACAGTGCAATTTCCGATTCGACATAGCTTTTATTTGTGGAATCAAGTATATCTTTGGGATAACCAAGTTTGGAGATGAGATTCTTCCCCCATGTCCATGTTGCCCGTCATCGGAGCGCCTCCATCGAGTTGGGCAAAAGTGGCGGGTGACATAACTCTCGCTGACCGCATCGAGCGGGCCGGGCTGGCGGGGCCCAGATTCTCAATCGGGTGGCCCCAGCTTCAAGAGGGCCCGTCATTGGCGTGCTTCCGTCTCGCTGCAGAAAAGCCTCCGTCGACACCCCCGCCGCCGAGTGTCTTCTGAAAGTTCCGCGCCGCTTGGCAAACCACCCCATTATAATTGTTCGTCGAAATTTTTCTTCGTCAGTTTTTGTGGTTTGTCGAAGTAAAAGAAAGGAAAACTTCCTGTCGGTGGCCGCGGTCAGCGATTCGTTTGTTTTCCGTCGGGAGGAAACTGAAAAGGCAGAAATGGCTGCAGTTTTCCCCGGATGTTTTTGAGAACCTTGTAATAAGTCTGGGTGAGATAAATGACTCCGTCGACACCCCCGCCGCCGAGTGTCTTCTGAAAGTTCCGCGCCGCTTGGCAAACCACCCCATTATATTGTTTCGTCGAAATTTTTCTTCGTCAGTTTTTGTGGTTTGTCGAAGTAAAAAGAAGGAAAACTTCTTGTCGGTGGCGCGGTCAGCGATTCGTTTGTTTTCCGTCGGGAGGAAACTGAAAAGGCAGAAATGGCTGCAGTTGTCCCGGATGTTTTTGAGAACCTTGTAATAAGTCTGGGTGAGATAAATGACGCTGCAATTCCTGTGCCGGCCGTTGATAAAATAGTTTATGATTTCGTTTTGGTTCTTTTTACAAACCAAGTCGTCAAACACGACGATTTTTTGGTTGTCGGGCAGCAGCTCCTCCAGCGGGATTATTTCGTCGCCTGGAGCCTCGATGACCTCGTACCCCACCTCGGGGTCGATGTTTTCAGCAAAGTCGCGCAAGAGCGCTTGATACTTGTGCTGGTGGAGGTTTTTCGAAAAAAGAGAAGACCTTGTCGAGCTCCAACAGCTTGTAGAGCATGTGCAGCAGGATGTTCGTCTTGCCTAAATTGCTGGGCCGCAGATCAACATCCTGAAAATGTCTGTGGGCTGGAGGGGTGCCCCTGCCGGAAACCGTTGGTGGCGGCAACCTGGGGATCATAATTTGGGATTCGCATTTTTTCCTCTTTATCTACAGGCGGGAAAAGTGCCATGTCTTTGAAGAAATGGAGGCAACAGGCAGGGGCTGAAGCTGAAGTTGAGAAACAGGAGCAGGAGATCCGCCGGAAATACAAACCAAAAGATTCCATCCCACCACAGCCGCCACAGCGCCAGACCTGGGAGGAACCGGTGGTGACGGGCCTGCTCAAAGGACCCAGCGAATCTGTCCAATTGTAAACGATCAACCACCTCCTCAAAAAAGTTCAGCGACGACCCCAACTACAGAGTGAAAAAAAAAGGTTCCCCATTCGACGGTTATTCACTGGCAGATCTTCGAAGAGTCCAAGAAGAATTTTATGCCCGCCGAAGTGTGGGGAGGCGGGAGGGGGTTTCGCCACAACAGCTGCAAGCGGGGAAAAAGGGTTTGAAACGAACCCCGCCGAAAGAAACAAGACCCCGGCCGACCACAGATTGGGAACAGGCAGTCTTGTCGCGCCGGCTCACCACTGAAACTGAGGAGGAGGACGACGATGATTACGCGTCGTGGCCCGAATGGGAAGAAAACTGGGCGGAAACAGAGGGCAGTGGGTTTGGGAAGGCCGCCGACAAAATGATCAACCGACTTTATGTGGGCGTCGGTTCGATGCAGGCTGGTAACTCTTCAACAAAGCTCCGCAAAGAGGTTTCCACTCTGGTTCAAAAGCTCCTCCAACTTGGTGTCATGAATGAATTTCAGGCCCGCAGAATTTTCAACGTTTACATACGGAAGTGAGATGTTTCACCTGCTGCTCGACTCGTGCCTCGCGAAGCTGCAACGAAACGGGGCCAACCAGAAGTCGCACGACTTCCAGATCGTTTTCAACCCGCCCATCGAGCTCAACCCCCAGCGAAACTACGAAGCGGCGTTCGACAACCTCATCACCATGAGCTACTCCTGATACAACGTCGCGGCCCCCTACAGCAACAACACATTGAAGTGGAGGAAGGCAGGGGAAGCTTGGAAAACGTTGACCCTTCCTGATGGGATGTACGACTATACTGACCTCAATCGCGTCTTGCAGACTCACAGAGGTTTCGTGGACCCCACCGCGGCGGAGAAAAAGCATGTGTTCAATCTGTACTTCGATTACGCCATCACCCGGGTTGTGATTGGGGTAGCCACTGGGTACGAACTTGACCTCTCGACTGGCGATTTTGGAAACTGTTGGGCTTCGACAAGAAGGTTCTGAAAGACGCCACGACCTTCACGGGGGACAGGATCCCTGATATCACGCGAAACGCCGACTGGATGTTCCTGCATTGCGACTTGATCTCGAGGTGGGCCAACGACATTCCAAGTGATGTTTTGTTCACCTTCTCCACGGCCAACCTCGAGGTCAGCTACCCTTTTAACAAAAGAACCGCTCCGCCCCAAGTTTCACCCGGTTAACAGATCTCAATCGACGCGGTTAGGATCCGGGTCACCGACGGGCGAATTAATATCCTCAATCTTAACGACGCCGACGTGGCAATCGATCTCATGATTCATGAAGTGTAAATTTCTCCATAAGTATACAGTAGGAATCGCCTGGGCGAGTGGATGAATTTTATGACTGCCGTGTCGGCCGGTACCGCTTCAAACATAAGGGGTCGGGTGTGGTTCGCGACTCTCTTATGGCGGTTGGCAAACAACTCAAGAAGGCGGCCGCGGCGACAACTGAAAGGGGCGGCAGAAAGATCCGCCAGCTGCTGCAGAGCCGCGCGGGAAGACGAAAGGTGGGCCGCAAAAGGCAGATTCCTGCCTCAACCTCAACCTCAACCTCAGACTCAATGGTGAAACTCAGCCAAATTTTGGCCAACCAACTGTGAAACTACCTTGGAAGGGGCTCCTGCCTCGAAGCAGAAAATTTTTGGTTTGTATACAGCGATGTTCATAGCGCCTCGCATGCTTGACAAGGTGGACTACTTCCAATTCCTTCCAACCACCCCAATCCCATTGCCGGGAAATGGGCAGGAGCAAAACGCGGGTACGGTGTCAATCAATGTAACAGACGACTACGCTCGAACTGTAGCAAAAGACGAGTTTTGGTATCTCGACAACGACAACACGACTGCAACGGGTGGCGGCGCAACCAACCTCGGATCAAAGCGCGCGCGAAACTTTCGCAGGGTGACCCCCAAAAAACAGTCAAAACAATAATCCCTCTCAAAAACTATTCCTTCTTTGCGGAGTTGTCTGACAGGCTCCTCCACCCAATCCAGCTGCAGTTTGAAATACAACTGCAGAAGGAGAGTGAGTTGCTTTTCGGGGTGCCGCCGCGGCCAACCACCGGATTGTTGTCAAGGTGTTCGAGTTGTGAGTCTCAAAGTTGATGTTTGCGCCTGAAGGGCAGGTTGTGAATGAAAACTTTCTGAAACCCACGCAATGGCGCTACATGAAGGAGACTTTGATATCTAGCTCCGACCGACGGGACGCTGGGGGCAATGGTTTGATAAGCGCGGGTGTCAAAAACGCAAAGCATGTGTTCGTTTTCATTAAAAAAACGGCGAGGTTA
Organism: Pachyseris speciosa; assembly: GCA_016490735.1. NCBI lineage: Eukaryota > Metazoa > Cnidaria > Anthozoa > Scleractinia > Pachyseridae > Pachyseris > Pachyseris speciosa. The sequence goes on from JAEMWC010001045.1 coordinate 220,334, forward strand.
AACGTCGCCACGGCCAACCCATACGCTTTCGACACTTTCGTTCTTGATGGCGGCGGGGCGAAACTCTCAACTTGCCGCCTGCAGTACGGCGCGTCCTTTTATCCCGAGTTGGAGTACGATGGGGATGACCAAATATGGATACGGCGCGACCTGATCGAGTTCAGCTACAGAAGAAACGATGTCAACACTGGAACCCAGCTGAATCTGACAAACTATTCGACATTTTACCCCGTCGTCTATTTCGATCTCCGACCGACGAAGGAAAGCATGACTGGGGATGAGAAGAAGTTGATTCTGCACTATCGTTTGAACCAGGCTGCCACGGCAGCTTATCGCCTGTTCGCTGCCGTCTTCAATGAGGAAGAAGTGGTAATAAAAGTGATTGGGAACGAGTTGGTTGCTGGCGTTTGAAATTTTTTTCTTCAATATAAGATGCCAACTATGTATCACCAGTTCAAAGTCGCTTTGTCGGAGGACCAAAGGCGCAGTCTCACGAAGGCGGTGAAAGAAAAAACGGCTGTGACTCTGCGCGTCAAGCCGGAACAGATTGGAAAGGGCTACGACCTTCCGTTGACCACACCAATAAACCACCTGAAGAAGGCCGCCAGCGCTGGCCGCGGCGCGGATATCACATTCAGCAAAACACAAATAGGGAAAACAAAACAGCTGATCGGCGGCAACCTTTACGGCGCTCAGTCTGGGCCGGGCTCTCGCCCCCTCTGTGGGCAAGGCTTTGGGAATGGCCGGTCTCAGCTTCGGTGCGGAGAAACTTTTGAAAAAGATTTTCGGCAGCAATGTTGGGCCCCAGGAGGTGCAGCTGTACAAACTTTTGCAGATGATTTTCCCCTTGCAGAAACAGGCCCTTGAAAGGTAGCTTGTCGGACAGGGTGCGGTTCGTGGTGGCGGCACCGCGCAATACGGGGGCTTTCTTGGCATGCTGGCTTCCCTCGGTATTCCTTTGGCGATACGCCTCGTGGCGTGGAATGCAAATGCGCCCCCCTCCTGTCTTTGGCAGGTGGGAAGATTGGGAATATCCAACGATGATGGGGCGGGAGAAAAAAATGAAGTTCAAGGACGTGCCACTCTCCAATGTTGACCTGATGAATTGGTGCGAATATCTCGGCATCCCCCTCATAAGTATCTTCTCACGCAACGAGGCCAAACCCCTGCACCATTCACCCTGCATAATCAACCTTGACGATTTCGGAAGTTTGGGCACACACTCGGTTTGCTGCTGGAAAGGGAAAGACATGGAATATTTATATTCCTTTGGTCTTCCTCCCCCAGACGAGTGGGAGCAGGAACTGCGAAAGTCGGGCCACAAAACCTTTCTTCGGAATGACAACCAAATCCAGTGGATCGGAAGTGTGAGGTGTGGGTATTACTGCCTGCTTTTCCTCAACGAACGCAAAAAGGCACAAGCTACAGAGACATTCTCAAGATGTTCTCCCCCGATGTGCATCACAACGAACAGGTTGTGAAAAATTATTTCTTAATATACCCTGACCAATGGCTGATTGGTATTGTGTGCGAGACAAACGTAAAACCCGAACGTGCCTGGGTCTGAAAGGGTTGTCATGACCATAAATGGGCGAAAAATGGGGAAAAGCCAAGTGCGCGGTTTGTGGGATAACAAAAACCCGCTTCTTACCGAAAAAACGCGAACCTCTCGCCGGGAAAATGACGGGGTCCTCTCACGCAGAGGACTGTAATGTTTGGACTGACCTTGCGGGCACCGCGCTCGACTTAACTTTGCAACATGGTGTTCCCTTCCTCGCAAAAAAGGGGTTGGAGGCGGGCCGTTATTATGCTTTTGAGGCGCTGCGTTACCCGTGGCTTCAGAAAAAGGCAATCAACTACGGGCTGCGCAAGCCACCCCGGTTTTGGAAAAGGTTGGCAGTGAGCTGCTGGACCAGCTTTCCACAAAGGTGCGCCCCAACATCCGTTACAAAACAGTCAGACCTGATCTTGACGGGCGAGGGCTTCCTATTCCCTTTCCCTTCGTTGATTTCAAAAAACTGTTGGACGTTGTTTCCAACCCCAAGCTTTTCAAAGGCCCCGAAGTTTCTGAAAAAGAGGCCGAGCGATGGTGGCTGAATACAATCGCCAATACGCGGATTACAAACGACGGGGCAGCACCCGCAGCTACGGCTCATGGATAGAATGGAAGGGATATGGGTCTGGAATTGGGAATTTGTTTGATCCCCCTTTCGTTTCGCAGGGTGTGTTGGTAACTAAGTTCGCGACTCATACAAAGTTTTTGAAAGCTTTCGAAAAAGCCATCCCCCAACATCACGGTTTCACAGATGTTCTCAAGAAAACCTTGCGCAACTACTATGGATCGGGCGTGGATGTTCATAAATTGATTGGGAAACTGCCGGCGCCAAAAAAGGGTGGGACCCTCCCCGGCCATAACTACACCGGATCTTACAACCCCTTGAGCCATCAGCTGAGCTTTGACCCTGAGACGGGCGAGATCGTGGAAGTATTTCAGAAACCGACTGGCTCCGCCGACGCGGTGGCCATGCAGCATGACTTTGATTACAGCAGTTGCGATTTCCGCGCAAAGAAGTATGGCGAGGACGTAAAAAATGCAAGCTTGTTGTTGACCGAAAAATGGTCAAAGCGCTTGACGCGATTCCACTAAGCAAGAGACAATGGAGACACGCGTTGGCTCGGAACGCGATTAATGTGAAAGAGAAGCTCGTTCTTGGGGTCTTAAACCCAGGTTTCTAACCCTTTTTTCGAAAGTTCACTTATGACTCGCTGGAATTCCTCTGCGACCTCTTCCTCAATGGTTCTGGGCCGGAAAAGTTGACTTGCAAGGGGCACCCCCCCCCCCTTCCCAATACAGTGCGAGCAGAAATGTGGCAACCATGGGTATACATAATCCATTAACCACTTTTGTTTAATATCCTCCATCACGTACCATTGACACAGCACATGATGCCTGTTTTTCAACCAACAAGTCCAACAGCAGCCGTTCCGCCGGCAAAAATTACATTTGCCGCAGCTTGTGACAAGGGCATAGCAACCTCAAAAAACAGGAAGAGATCTCTGTGTACCTTATCCCAACCCACTCTTTTTTTGTCCTTTATTTTCGCCGCAACTGCCTCCTTGAGTATTTTTCCCCTCAACTCTGGTGGTAGGTGGTTGATGGCTTCCAAGATATCCATATATGTCTTGGGGTGTGATTGTTTAATTCCTCTGACAGTCGCTGAATCGTCTGCAGAGGAGGCCAAAACAACCCATCTGGGGTGCAAAAAGGATGTCTTTTCGGGAGGGAAAACCGTGTGCAAGAATTTGAAAAATTCGCCAAACATGCAAAAAAACACACAGCCCGCTGCAAAAATCCTACATTTCTTCTGCGCAAAAAGGAGGTTGAACCACAAAAATATCATGAAGCTCGTCATGAACTTCATCCCAGCTCATTCTTTTGCGCTGCTCCATCAGATCCATTTATAGTGGGCGCAGATCCTGAATTGACTGTTTCCCAAAACTTTTCATCGAGCAACCAATGGTCCATGTACTCCTTTTCGGGGGTTTGAGGAGTTTATAAGTTTTTGCAAAAAAATCAACACAGATGTTGTGTATGCTTTTTGTGTTCTTGATGAAGCACCAGGGAGATTCATCCTTCTGCAACAAGGAGCGTACAACCAAACATTGGCCCGAACTCCTCGGGGAGGTTTATCTTGTCCAGCCCGTTCGCCCATCTGTTGATTCTCAGGATCAACTTGTGTCTTATGGTGTGGCGTTCAACGTTCATTTGTCTTGTCGCCCCATTTTTTCAATGGACCGTGTCATAAACCCCTCATCAGTCAGCCACTTTTTTATACATTCTTTTTCATCTTCGGGCAGGAATGCAGAACCCTGTACGATATGAGAGCGCATTCGTCGATGAAATGGATTTCCCTCGTTTTCACAATGTACTGCCAAGAGGACAGGTTACTTTGTAACAGGGCGCGTACGTGGCACATTGGTTCGTAATTCATAGAGTCTTTCCTCTCCTTCGCCAACCACTTCCGCTCTTTCCCGCACCACCTATGGTGTGGCGTTTCAACCACTCCGTCATCGCTCTACCACAAACACCCGTTCTCTAACAGGCCGACCATTTGAGAAACAGAAAAAAAATGTAACGATGGAGAAAAGGAAAAGCGCCCCCAAACGATATGAAAACAATAGTGTTGGAAATTTTCACCACCCAAACTCCCCTCTATAGGGCTTCGTCTCACAAACCACTTCCTTTTTCACAGGGTCGTAACTGTATGTTCCAGCGTCCATTCCCGCTGCTCCCCAAAACGTCAAACCATTCATCCCACACCCAAGCGGGGGAATCGTACATTCCAACCCATAAGGGGAAGGGGCGCCGGTTCTTAGACAAATATCGTCCTCGTTGCAGCCAGTGCATTTCAAACAGCGAACATTACAAAAGTCTTCAGGGGTAAAGTGCCGAACCTTGGGCGGGGGTTTCCTCTTCATGGGAGTCATCCATTCCACCCTGAACGGGGGAGGATCCTCTGTTTTCTCTTCAGAACTGCGGCATTCAGAACACACTTCATCGGAGGCAAACGAGCCACAGAGGAAGGGGGCTCTCTGCCCGCGGGGGAGGTAAGGAGTACAGGCGTATGATTTTTCCTTTTTTTCTTGCCAACTTTCTTGGCTGGGTGTTTGTTGGGAGGGGGCGACACGGTCTGTTTTTTTTTGGGGGGGGACGCTTTTTGCGCCTACCTCTCTTTACGCTGCCTTTCCCCATTGCCGATGGCTCGTGGATACCCCCGCCCCGCCCCCTTTCTCTAATAGCCCGCACCCTGTTGGTGGCGGTTGGCCCTCTCTGCGGTTTTGTTTTCCATCGTGGTTACCCATGCACCCGCCTCTTTCTAATTGCCCGCGCGGTGGTGCGGGGTTGTTCACCCTTAGTAGTATAACAGGAGTCAAACAAATACAACCGATCTCCGCACCCGAGGAGGCGAAGCGACGAGGGTGCGGGGCGAGGTGGTATTTTGTTTGACTCCTGTTTATACTACTAACGTTATTATGGATCTCGATGCGAACAACCTGTACGGTTGGGCAATAAGCCTCCCCGTTGGGAAATTCAAGTGGAACAGCTGGTGCCCTCAGAGGGTGCAAATAGTACAAAACAGGTGTGTCTGGTGTGTCTGTCGTTGTTTCAATCTTGAGGACTTTCAAAGACCAAACGGGATCTGTGGCCCTTTATTGCCGCCCTCCAACTCACCAGGTTGGTAAAGATAGCGGACATTGACAAGAGGGGCAGCTGTTTTTCACGCTTTCCCACAGGTCTTTGATATGTCGTTGAAGGCTTGGAAACAACTACCTTTTCTTTGATAACAACTGCTGGCTTCTTTCCTGTCAGGCTTGTTTCCTCGTTGTTCAAGGCTGCAACAACTTCTGGAAGCCGTTTCACCCGCGCGACAGACCGCTGACCCTCCGGAAGCCGCATTTCAACGGCACAGGCGCTCAGCAAGGGTGCGGTTGAACCGCTCGACGATGGCCTGGCCGCGGTGAATTTCGGGTTGCCCGCGCCGAATATACGTTTTGTGGTTTTCCATCTCTTTCGTGACAGCAAATTCGCGTCCTGGGTCAACCTGCAGCATTAGCGGCCTTTTAAGAGGCGAGGGTTTATAGATTTTGCGAAACGCCTCAGCGACCTCGTCAGAGTTTTTCGAGGTCAAAGATTCAGCCTCTTTGTATCGGCTGGCCATGTCCACAACTGTCAGCGCGTACTTGAAAACTTTACGCCCGCGGGGGAGTTGTCGTGCGGCATAAAAAGAAGGTCAGCTTGGTGCACCTTGTTGGGCGTGAAAACATCGAACTTAGGCCGAGAAATGCGCCGCGGCGCGGGGAGGTAAATCTGCCAAATCGCCTGCCTGATTAGCCACTTTTTTGCTGCCTCTTCAGGTATCTTGGCAGCTTCAGAAAGATTTTTGATTGCGGCCAGGCCTTTCCAATAACCTCTGGGGCTGTAGTAGACCTTTGCGAGTTTGGCATCCATATTACACTTGTCTCAGACATATGTTCAAAGGAAACGAAAAGCAGCATAACCCAAAGGGAGAGTCCCAGCGCCCAAAAAGCGAGCTCGCCTTTTTTCTGCTGCTCGCTCGGCTGGTAGAAATCAGAGAATTTGGGCTCTTTCAGCGGAGCCAGAAGTTTGTCAGGGCGTGCCTGGTTATAAAGTTTGAAAGAATAGTCAGTGTTGGTGAAGTTTTGATAGGCCTGCGCTTTGATTTGCGCCTTTGTCTGGATCCAATCAAGGAGCTGGGTGCGTTCGCGATTGTATTTCGCATAAGCCGCTTGATAATCCTCTAGAGCTTTGTCGTGGCACTTTTTTTCGTCAAGCGCGGCGTTGTCGCCGCCGCCAAGCGCCTTTGCGAGATAATTCCCACCGATGAATGTCGCTGCATTCAAGACTGCACCATAAACCTGTATTACCAGGTCCTTTTTTTTTTCAAATCATCAAACATTGGTGGCAAGGATTTTTTTGGTCCACGAGATACTGTTTTAGCGCGATGCCGCCCGCCGTGACGGCAGGGAATTGCAGATAGTTCATAAAATTACTGCTGGGTCGGATGTGAAATTCTCCTTGACCACCTTTTAATGACCCAACCGATACCGGTAACGAGGCTGGTGAGAGTCGCTGCCTCCATGATCGTTTTGACAAGCTTATTGTCAGACTTATTGTCAGACATGTCAGGTAATATAAAAAGTTAAAAAGTTTAATATGAAAATTATTCAATGTACTAACCGGCATACAAATTTGAACACATCGGTACAACCCAAAATCTTCAATAGCGAATTATTCCATGTGTCTGACCCCTTTTTTCCTCTGTGGCATTTCAGGAGTGGGCTCGCTGGAACAGGAGGGTTCGGGGCGCTTTCCCTCTTTCCTGGAGCAAAGACTTAAGCCTCGCTTTTAATGCTTCACGCCGATAATAAAAGCCGGCCGCCCCAACAATAAGCCCACCCACAGCAAGTAAAGTGGTCAAATAATAACCTGATTTTTCTGAAGAACTCTCAGATTCCAGCCTCGGGGCTGGCTTTTTATTTGCAGTTGCAGACTTTTCTTCAGCTTTTTTAGATTTTTTGTTTGCAATTATAACAGTGGCCTCTGCAGCGGCTTTTTTTCTGCGCTTCGCGGGCCTGCCGCGTTCTTTCAGCCACCGCCTTGCCCGCAGCAACCCGCTTGGGGTTTTTTTGGCGCTGCGTGGTTGGAGCTGGTGAAGTAAGTTGTCCATTGAACGGTTTTGTGGGTTGTTTGCCTGCGTTTCGCCACCGGTGCTTCAGATTGTTTACCGACATTGTGAAGATATGCTAACAGAAGAAAAGTTTAATTGCCGGCGAAATAGTGAGAAAAGCAAAAATAGTCAGCAGTTGCTTTGTAATTGTCAGTATTTATTCAGCAGTTGTTGAGGATTGCTCAGGAATTTCTTCGGCAACTTTTTTACATACAAGCGCCGCCGCCTCATGCTTCACAGCCTCTGGCTGGTAAAATCAATGTATTTTGTGGTGATCAGCCCGCGTTGGCCAAAGCAAGCCACCGGCCGCACTTCAAAGCAAGGTTGCCAGCCAGGTTGGAGAGCTCTTTTCCGATAATTTAGTCTTCTTTGAGTTCTTTTTGTAAGCCTCAACGTCTTTGATGTTGACTACAACAACCCGGCGACTTTGGTCACAAGAAAAATGCAGCTGTCATCAAGCTCTCGGTTGTGTTTGAGCCAACGTACGTTTCGTACCTTTTGAAATACCTCTCAACCTCTTTGTCGGTGAGGCGCTTCACCTGTTCGTGTGTCAACTGCAAGCCGATGGCATCTTTGGCTTTGCCTGTCGATATCAACACTGCCAGCTGCTCGCGGAGAGCGGGAATGTCAGAACCTGGGGTGGCCAAATCCAGAACACCACCAGCTGGCAACGCCGATTCCTCTGCTTCAGCATGTTCATAACTTCTGCTGTTAAAAGCTCCTCTTCTTCCATTGTTATATTCAACTTCCATTTTTTTTAAAATCGAAAACAACTGGACTCCGAAGGGGTGCCGAAGCGAGAATACGAGAATGAGAAACTTTCGCTGTTTCAACTTTAAAATCATACTTTTGTATTCTTCTTGGGACAGATCTTCAATAGCGAATTATTCCATGTGTCTGACCCTTTTTTCCTCTGTGGCATTCAGGAGTGGGAATTTCCCTCGCTGGGAACAGGAGGGTTCGGGCGCTTCCCTCTTTCCTGGAGCCAAAGACTTAAGCCTCGCTTTTAATGCTTCACGCCGATAATAAAAGCCGGCCGCCCCAACAATAAGCCCACCCACAGCAAGTAAAGTGGTCAAATAATAACCTGATTTTTCTGAAGAACTCTCAGATTCCAGCCTCGGGGCTGGCTTTTTATTTGCAGTTGCAGACTTTTCTTCAGCTTTTTTAGATTTTTTGTTTGCAATTATAACAGTGGCCTCTGCAGCGGCTTTTTTTCTGCGCTTCGCGGGCCTGCCGCGTTCTTTCAGCCACCGCCTTTCCCGCAGCAACCCGCTTGGGGTTTTTTTGGCGCTGCGTGGTTGGAGCTGGTGAAGTAAGTTGTCCATTGAACGGTTTTGTGGGTTGTTTTGCCTGCGTTTTCGCCACCCGGTGCTTCAGATTGTTTAGCCGACATTGTGAAGATATGCTAACAGAAGAAAAGTTTAATTGCCGGCGAAATAGTGAGAAAAGCAAAAATAGTCAGCAGTTGCTTTGTAATTGTCAGTATTTATTCAGCAGTTGTTGAGGATTGCTCAGGAATTTCTTCGGCAACTTTTTTACATACAAGCGCCGCCGCCTCATGCTTCACAGCCTCTGGGCTGGTAAAATCAATGTATTTTGTGGTGATCAGCCCCGCGTTGGCCAAAGCAAGCCACCGGCCGCACTTCAAAGCAAGGTTGCCAGCCAGGTTGGAGAGCTCTTTTCCGATAATTTAGTCTTCTTTGAGTTCTTTTTGGTAAGCCTCAACGTCTTTGATGTTGACTAACAACCCGGCGACTTTGGTCACAAGAAAAATGCAGCTGTCCATCAAGCTCTCGGTTGTGTTTGAGCCAACGTACGTTTCGTACCTTTTGAAATACCTCTCAACCTCTTTGTCGGTGAGGCGCTTCACCTGTTCGTGTGTCAACTGCAAGCCGATGGCATCTTTGGCTTTGCCTGTCGATATCAACACTGCCAGCTGCTCGCGGAGAGCGGGAATGTCAGAACCTGGGGTGGCCAAATCCAGAACACCACCAGCTGGCACGCCCGATTCCTCTGCTTCAGCATGTTCATAACTTCTGCTGTTAAAAGCTCCTCTTCTTCCATTGTTATATTCAAATTCGAAAACAACTGGACTCCGAAGGGGTGCCGAAGCGAGAATACGAGATGAGAAAACTTTCGCTGTTTCAACTTTAAAATCATACTTTTGTATTCTTCTTGGGACAGATCGCCTGCATAGTCATCAAAGATAGCCTTCGTGGTCTTGGATGAAGGGTTGTAAAAAAGAATGACTGCCGCAATGTTTTCCCGAAAAGACGCTGTGATGCTGGTGTACTTTTGGGTCAGCACCCAAACGCTGATGCCGATGTGCCTTGCTGAAAAGGCAAGATTCACCAGCTGACCTGTGCGTTGTTGTTGTTTTTTTTTTTACCTCTTTTGAGGCTGCGCAGTCGTCGAGGATTATGAGGGTGTTGTTCCCTCAAAAACAAAAGTTCAACCAAGATTCCACCTGGTGCTGCTCACAAATTATCACATCCACCGGGGATCGTTTTCCCCAAATCGGAAGAGGGTCTTGCTGTGAGTGAATGTCGGGCAAATAAGCACGATGAAGTTGAACTTGCCGCGGAAAGGGCCTGTGAGCTGGTCCACCACGAACCATGTTTTGCCTGAATTTGTCGGCCCAACAATGAGAGCGTTGAACGGAACGTTATCCGGGTTCATATTACCTTTGGGTGGATATATTAGTATTGAACAGATTCCAATTGCCTGTCTACAAGGTTGAACTGTGAATCGCTGATAACGAAAATATGGCAGTTCACAGTGCCCGAGCCTCCGGTGTCCCGCTCGAGTTCAAGCTGAATCCCGTCTGTGCTGTTCACGAGGCGCACTCCGCTGCCGTGCATCGCTTGATCCGACAGGGAGCGCAAATCGATCAACAACCCGAACCTGTTGTCATAAAACCTCGATACACTCATGTGGCACCGCCCTGAAGCGGGATATGGCTTGCCAAAGAAGCGGCTGGCTTCCTCCCACATGTCCTTGCTTTCAATCCCTTTGTTAAAAACCATGTTTGGAGAACCGTTGACCGTGATACTGACATTTGTCAGGTCGGGATTGAAATAATTTTCTAAGTCCCTTGTGCCAGCGGTGTAAGGCTCAACAAAGAGGAGAAGAAGGCCTTTGAGAGATCTTCTCTGCGGGGTTACTTTTATGTTGAGTCTGGCGTCTGTGGCTCTGTTAAAGGTCACCAATTTTTCCCGCACAATGTGGTCATAAAAGAATTCCTTGGCGGAATAAGCGCTGTGCGCCGCGTCAGCCAGAGTTTTACTTCGGATCATTTCGTACTCGAGCTGGATGTTTTTCAGCTTGTAGACAAGTTTCGTGGCCTCTGAACCCCTCACAACCTGTTTTGCTGCCGCAAGGGTTAGCTCGAACACAAGGTCGTTGTAAAGAGCTTGGGGATAAAAAACTCCATGGTCAGTCAGAATCTGGTGGTCCAGCCTGATTCGGTATTTTTACCGAAAACCTTTTCCAGCTTGTTTCCCAAGGTGACTCCCGAGGTTTTCTTGTCCCCCGCTCCCGAGCGGATCCTGTTGAGGTCATCACTCTGAATGCCCTCGAGCAGCATGTTGTCCCACTCCTCCTGCGAGAGGAAAAGGTCTTTCCAGATCTTGAAAATGTCATATCCTACTGTTTCCTGCAGTATGGTGCCCGCGTACTTAACAACCAGCTTGTCTATCAGCGCTCGTTTGACGTTTTGCACGAGGAAGTTGTTGGCGTGCCCTCCGGCCAGGTCGATGTTAAAAACAAGCGCGAGTGAGCCGGGCACGAGGAATTCGTGCTCATTCAGCTTGGGGACTGTAACATAAAGAGTTTCTCCGGGATTGGCTTCGCTTCGATCAAATGTGATGCGCTTGTCGGTGCGCTCGGTTTTTATTGCGCCGCCAATTTTCTCTTGGTGAGTTGGCCAAAGGTTTGCTTGAACAGCGGCCATGATTATAACCAGCGGGATGAAAAAGTTTAATTGAAAATAAATTTCGAAGGGATTATTTTTTTACACGGTTATAAATTGCACCATGCTTTTTTAATATCTCCAATTCCTCTGGCGACACAAGAAGAAGTGGAAGTCATCTTATTATTATTGGATATTGTTTGCGGTATTCGGAAAAAGGCATCAACGTGCTTATAAATTGAAAACCACACTTTTCTAATCTACTCATTTCATTGAACGACAAAAGAAGAAGAATTTGTCTTCTTTGTTTTTTCTCTTCATTTTTTTCATTTGGTTTGTGGACAAGCTTTAAGATGTACTCGTTCTCTTGGTGTGTTGGCCAAAAGTTTGCTTGTACAGCGGCCATGATATAACAAATGGGGAAGTTCAATTGAAAATAAATTTGAGGGAGTATTAATACGCAATGGCGGAAGGCGGCTATGACGCGGAAATGGAGGACCCCCGTTTGTTAAACCAAGACAAAAATGACGATGACGGCGATGAGAGGGAAATAAATAGAACACAGCCCTTTCAACCAGACGCTGCATCCACACCATATCATGGTGGCGAAGAAATTCAGATGCGAACGCATTTGCACGAAACGAGTGGGCTGCCAGACACATCGTATAATGAGACTTCTTTTGGTGGCGACGGCAATCCTTTACTCGAGGGTTTTACTCATCAAGATGACAAACCGGCTCTGCTTGAAAGAGCAAAAACTTTCATAAAAAATAGGTTTCCCCGAGTGGATTTTGCAAAATTGGGCCTCATTGGTTTCAGTAAAAAACCCGGAAATGAGACAACGATTGTCTCATTGGGTTCGAAAGGTGGTGAGAGTGAAATTTTCAAAAAGGATGGCAGCGGCCTTCTTAAAAAATTTACAGACAAGTTCAAAACAAGCCTTGGCCGGGCCACAAGCTAAATCTCTGATTTAGAAATAAGAGAAAACAGGCGGATATTAAGAGAAGCAGAAAAACAACTTAAAGATGCTCAATTTTTAAACGCACCTAAAGAAAAAGCGGCACAAGAAGTACAAGATCTGAGAATAAAAATCGAAGGAGCATACGCCAGGATTGATCAACTCGGGGAATCGAACGTTGAAAATGAATCGGAATTGCGTGAGCTGCAGCAACGGGTCAAAAACTATCAAGCCGATTTTGAAAACGCGAAAAAAGAGGTAGCCGCCCTTGAAAAACAAGTGAAACAAAAAATGCAGCAAATAGCAAAAGAAAAGGCCCGTGTCAGTCAAATCAGGACAAGCCTTGCGGCCAAAGAAAGCCAGAGAAACGCCTTGGAAGAAAGACTTAACGACATAACACACCTCGATGACCTGAACGAACAAGAAGCTGAGCTTCGGGAAAAAAATCGAGCAAGATCGGGCAATAATCGATGATCCAGACGCCTCCCCTTCTGACAGACAAGCCGCGGAAGAAAGGGTGGCCGAAAGAACAGAGGAGCTTGCGCGTTTGCAAACGCAGATTGCGGAAAGAGAAGGGGAGCTTCCGCTTCGTGAGAGGGTCTAAGAGATTTTTAAAAAATACGGCGTGACCGTGACAGCAATCGTTCGCGCAGCTGGTGTGACGATTGACGCTGTAATTGCAGCCATTACCAACTCTTTGAAAGCCCTTGGGAAAGGAATTGGAGACGGCCTGAAAGAAATCGGCAAAAAAACGCTTCACTTTTGCCCGGCCTAATCGGCTCGATTGTTTCTTTCCTTTTCAAATCCGCCGGCCAGGCCATCGGTTTTCTGGCTGAGCACACCTGGCTACTTATTTTGGCCGGGGTTACCTTTCTCGTGGAGAGGTATGTAAAGAAAAACCAATAGTCTCAGCGCCCGGAAAAGAACAGCACCCCAGCAGCAATCATAACAGCCCCAACAAAGACAATTATTTTGTTCACATCATGAGCTTCGTTTCCTGCACCTGCCGGCGGAATTAGTTCATTTTCAAGATTTGACTTTTTTGCGCCATTATTTTCCTGCGGCTGGGTCTGTGGAATTGGTATTTGTAATCTGCCGGCATTGGTTTTTTTTACTGAAGCTGCTGCCTTGTGGATTGGGTTTGACGGGTGGCTGTTCGGGGTTAATCTTTGAAGGGCCACCAGCCATCAAGTGAAGGGCCGATTTTTTTTTGTGTCCTTGTTCACATCATTGTTTATGCCGAGTTTCATCCCCGGCCCGGCTTACTTGAGCTTCTTGTTGTAGCCCACCATGCTTCCTGTGTTCAGAACCATCCTCGACGGCATCCGCCAGATCCCCGGCGCCACTGCAAGGTTCAAACGAACCTTTGCTTCGTCCACAGCTAGCTGATAGAGCTGGACACTCTTCGAAATGTCTGGTGTTCTGATAGCGTCCTCCAGAAGAACAAGGAATTCTCTCTGCGCCTCCTTGGCTCGCCCGCCATTTCCCAGAATGCTGCTTCTGACGTTTACCTGCGCACCGAGAATGCAGTACACAAAAGCCTCAGTTGGCTGGTTCAGACGCGCCAGGCCAGCCTGGGTGAGCCCGTGTGCGACGTCCGGCACAAAATACTCAAACTGTTTATCCGCGCCCTGGTCGTTTCTGATGAAATGAAGCTTGTTGCCGGCATCGTCTGTGCCCCTTCGTCTGCAGACCTTTGATTGATGGGTTGGAAAGTGACGTCGGGTACTGCCAGAGCTTTTGCGCAAAGTCTCCGTTGTCGTAGAGAATGAACACATAGCCGAGGCCGTGGTTTTGGCCGTGGGTGAAACAAGTCTGAGCTCGGATTGACGCCGAATTCTGTGCAAAGCCTTCTGAAAGAAGCCTCGTCGTATTTGTTGTCTTTTTGGTTAAAATTGGGGCCGTCGGGCAGAGAGCTTATGCTCTGAATTCCACCCATCTCGAAAAGAATTCGCCTTGTTGTGAAATAAACATGAAAGAGATAAAAGGAGCGGAGCTGCTCAGCTCCTGGAGCATTCCAAACGTCTCCGGTCAAAATTTCTCTTGAAACCCCGCAGCCTATTGTTGCGCACCAAAGTTCAAAGTTCAACTGTTGTGGCCAAAACCCCAGGTGTGGCCCGCCAAGCCATTTTCTGGCAACTTTTGATGTTTTGAATGTGATCCGCGTGTCTTTAAAAATCTGCCTGTACTGTGTTGTGAAAAAGTCTGTGGGTGTGACGTAAATTTTCTGCAAATTGTTCAGCGTTTCGCCAATCTGCGATTGAATTTTTTCTGAAAAATCGACAGCTGGGATTGTCTGCGGCGGGCGCCCCGAAATGGCGGAAAGCTAGAGTGGAAACCCCCCTTTGTAATTAGTCCAAGGGTCAGCAGTTGGGGAAGAAGCATTTAATCCAAGAGCCTGTTTCATCGCTTGAGGCCAATATTTGCTGTCTGAGCCGAATACGCTTTTCAGATAACCAGGCCCTGCTTTGAACATAATTTCCGCAGTTGCGTTGTGGTCCGCTGTGAAATCGACATTGGCGACAAATTTGCTCTTGTCGGCATTTGGGTATTTTGCCAAAAAAGGCCCCTATGCCTTGCCTTGCGCCTTTTTCGCAATTTGGCGGCCTCCGGTGTTTGCATCCACTGAAAGAGATTAGCCATCGCTTATAAAACAAAACAATATTTTCAATTGAATGTTTATCTTAACTTAAAATACAATGGTTGTGATCACGATTGAAACAACTGAAAACCCCTGCACCGTCTTTTTCGATCGGTCGGTTCCGAAGGCTGATTATATCCGGCTTATTTCCTGCTCACTTTACAATTCGTGGCTCGAAATAAAAGACTCTGGGATAATTTGGTTATTAAAAAACCAGGGGGCTCCTTCTGCAAAAGGTTTTCTTCCAGGGCATTACAACGCCAAGAGTCTGGCAAAAACTCTAATAATAATAAAGAACTAGATTCCAAATTCATTGCAGAGGCGAATAATCCCGCTGGCGTTTTAGCTATTAAAAACTCTGAAAATCAAACACTTCAGTTTACCCAAAATTTGCAAGATTTTCTTGATGTACCCTGGCGTCTTAATACAGACAAATGTATGTAAAAGCTCAAGGTTTCCAGTCTCTTCTTTGTGTACTGCGATTTGGTCGACCGGGACCAAGATTTGTTGAATGCGGAAAAAACAAACCTGCTTGCTAAGTTTGACATCGTGGGGGAGGCTTTCGAAAAAATAAACTATGAAGCGCCCCAACGGCAAGTATTTCGCGCCGCTTCAACGGGCGAACATATTCGCAGTGTGACGCTTTCAGTCAAAGATGGAAATGGAGAACTGTTTGATTTTCGTGGACAAAGGCTTTACTTTGAGTTGATGATAATTTAAAGAAAAAATTTTGACTATTTATACCCCATGCCGGATGAGGATGTGTTGCCATTTGCCCCTATGGCATCTGCTCCACCCGAAAGCGTTGCAGAACAGCTGTATACGCAGCTCTATCCCAATCTTCCCAATTCCGAAACTTTCCGGCTGACTGAACTCAGCAAAATTGAGAAGCGTTTTTCCGATGAGGCGGAGCACTACAGAGTTGTGCTCAAAAAATACAAAAAGTATCAAAAAGCCTGAAGCTATGCTGTAGCCGGTCTTGGAGTTGCAACAACGGCTCTGTCTTCCGGAGCTGTCGCCTCTCCACTGACAGGCGTTGGAATTGTGGTCAGTGTTCCTCTCGGTGTTGTGGGGTGTGTTTGCGGTGCGTTTTCCACCGTTTTGACCAGCGTAAACAAAAAACTTGAAACGAAAGTTAACAAGCACAGCAGACTGAGTGCTTTGGCCTTTGCAAAGCATGACACAATAAATGCCTTTGTGTCCAAGGCTCTTGATGATAATCGGGCTACGGACATGGAATTTAAACACGCAACTCATGAAATGAAAAGCTATACCCAAATGAAAGAGGCTTTGCCTGCAAAATTCGCAAAAAAAGCAGCCTTCCACCAGATCTTAACAAAATAAGTGAAGAGGTCCGAGAGGAATTCAGAAAAAACCTGGCAGCGACCAGTGCGGCTTTGAACTAAAATTTGAAGGAAGAAACGTGAAATTCTATAAAAGTCTCTTGAAAACCGTAAATTGAACAAACGGCTGATGGTTACATCTTCTGGGACAGAATGATTGCTCTGTTCCATGCTATTGGCTGTTTTCTTACAGAGCTTTCAACGCCTTTTTGGCAAAAAGAGGTCAGGCAAATCACCTTTGAATTTGTTGAAGCAATGAAAGATGCAGGAAAAAAATGGCAAAACTGGTGGCCGCCAAACCTCTTCGCAGAATTGTTTACATTCCTAAAGGCTAAACATTCCTTTTGGCTTGAAAAAAGTTAAGCCATCAGGATTGTGTATTGAAACAAAAGATGGGGGTTTCCCATCTGCGCAAAAGCAAAGCCTGTTATTTGTTTTAAATCCATACACCAAACCGCAATTATGTAATTATGACTCATTCAAAAGGGAAACCCCCCCAAAAAGGTTCCTGTCTCATATGATAATTCTTCGGGTAAAGTGTCAGACAGATGACAGTATTTTAAAATAAATTAAATATACAACAAACCCCCAAAAGATCGAATGGAGGATCTTTGCTGTGTGAAGGAAAAACGAAAACCCCGGATGCTCGGGGCACAATAAAATTTAAAATAACAACAAATGGAAGGAAAATTGTAACGGCGAAATGTAAAAGTTGTGGGATAAAAAAAACACCTTTGTGTAGCGCCGTCGCCGCCGCTTCACAAAAAAGTATTTTGAAGGCCCTCTTAACTCGGAAAAACCTTTCGGCCTTCACCAGAATTTCAAGAAGTCTTCTTCATAGTCTTCGGGGTGAAACCAAGGTGGTTCTTTATAGTGTTTTTGCCCTCCTTTTTTCGGGCATCAGTCACAAAGTCCGTTTAATCTGCAGGGGCTATATTTACTTGAAACTTGAATATTCTTGTAATTCGTTCCCTTTTGTCACACACGGGGGCTTCACGAATAACTCGATTAACCATATCCCATCCCAGAGCGTTTCGCTCTTTGATGTTAAAGTCGATGAACTCCTTAAGAATTTTTTCACGAAGCTCGATGGGAAAGTTTTGAACCAGCTCCATTGATACCATTTCATTACCATTCTCTAATATATTTTTCTATTGTGGTTCCAAATCTTCGAATAATTGTTATTGAAATTCATCTGTACAAAACAGTTCTGTTACTTTTTCTCAATTTTTAATGTATCTTAAAAGGTCAATAATGTTAAAGTAAAACAATCATCAAAACCCATATCTGGATTATTATCTCTTTTTTTTTTTTACAGTATTCATCCATTTTTTTGTGAACCATAAGCCGATCTTTAAGTGGTAAATTATTTTTAGACTGAACAAAATTTCCTTTAAGTTTTTTATGAACTTTACCCCAACCCATTTCTTCCCGTTCTTTAATACTATTTTTTATTACCTGTTTTAAAATAGGCTCAGAGAGCAAGTGGTTGCCAGTGATCTCTGGTGGAAGTGTTTCCATCATACGCAGTTGCCATATCTTTCTAATACAGGGTTTGGCGGGCGGGCCGTTGCTACCACCCGCCGGGGCGGCTTGGCCGTAGACGTCGTTGAGGACTTCTACCTGCGCTCGTGCTGCGGCCATTCCTTTGTGTACCCACTGCTTCCCTCTCTTTAATAGAGGTATACTTTGATTCATTTTTTATAGTTAAGGGTTATTTCACCGTGAGTCGTGTGAAACGGGTTTCAATATTTTGGTTTACACACACATGTAACGTGGGGCGTGTGTAATAATTTTTATTTTAAACAAAAGAAAATTTACTCAATATCTGAAGATGCCAAGCACTTCGGAAGATCTCTTCGAGTTTGGTTTTTATTATTTTAGTGCGTATGCTATCTATAAGGTTGTTACAACATCCCTTAAATTTGTAAGGGATGCAAGGAATAACACCGAACACAGAATTGATATGCGTTGTCGTGACCTAATAAATGCTGAAAGGGCCGCTGAAGAAAGGCCTGCTGAAGAAAGGGCAGCTGATGAAAAAGAGTTTAATGGCATCTTAGACAAAGCTTTTGGAATAAACACTGCTGCAGAAAAAAATTAGACCGATAGGTCCATATGCGATCGCAAAGATGAGCAAAAATGGTGGGGAAATCCAATAACCCACACTTTTTATGGTTAAGAGTTTTTTCATCGTGAATAGTGTGAAACAGGTTTAAAAATTTTGGTTTACACACACATGTAAGGTGAGGCGTTCTGATCCAGTTTCATACAGCATTGGTTGCCCAACCCATTCAGACAACGAGGCCGGTGGGTTGGGCAACCAATGCTGTATGAAACTGGATCAGAACCCTCACCTTACATGTGTGTATTGCAGTTTAATGACCGGCATGTTGACCCAGTAGCCCAGGCTTACACATTGAGTGAAAGCGGTGTAAAGTGTCGATAGCTTGACGAGTCCTGAAATTGTCTAACCTGCGTGGCTGGCGGTATTGAAGGCGCGCGGAGTAAAGAGCCTCCAAGCGTCTACAACACTGCCAGCTACACAGGATAGAAATTGTCAAAGTACCAATGTCTCGAACTCTTGCACTGACACGCCGTTAGATCGAACCAATGTAAAGAATTTCTCGTTCATCTTTAGATAAGCTTTATGTTATAACCTGAGATGGAGTAAAACTCTGGCCTCGATTTAGGCGCTCGAGGCCGGGGAGAATATATGTTACATCATTTACGGGATGGCAAGATTAAAGACCATTACTCGGGCAAACATAAATAAGCCGTTACTACAAAGCAAGATGACGTTACGCTTCATGTTCTATCGAGGATTTCAGATGTAAGCCCTTACCTAAATTACTTGCTGCTGGTCCGTTTGATGCCATTTTCCAAGCTTCATAGTAGGACAACAACGCAACCGTTAAAAGAATCAGCAGACACAGTATCACTCGGGCTTTTCTGCCGAATACATGTACCCACGACATTGTTTTAGCCGCCCGTCTTTAAACAGTCGCCTTCCGTAACGAGTTCCTGTTGTACTGTCTTCAGAGAGATTTGGAAAAGCGCAAGAGTGTTTCGATTTCTTTCTCTTTCTTGCTGTGTTTCAATTTGCGCACAAAGATGCTTACGGCTGGGCGGAAATCATTTGTATATTCAATGTGTTTGCATTATTGACCGAATTTCGTGATTTCCATAGGAAAAAAGTTATTAATATGTCCGTGATTGAAACTGGATACAATTAGAAATTTTGATTAGAGTTATTAAAATAAAATGTATTGGTGCTGTAATCTGCTCATATACTGTCCTCAGAAATTTTATTCATTGCCCAACAGTCTTCCGAGATCTCTTTTTGTTACAACGCATCAACTTCACTGACTGAGGGGATTTTGGTGTTGAAGATATGAACATAGACTCTCTTTTCTGGAAATTCTGCGTTTAAGTAGACAAAAATTCGCATTTTTTTCAAGGCCGTAGGATCACTTTTGAAAAACCGTTATGGAACCATAGAAGTTCTGCGTTGGAAGGCTTTGATATTAACAGCTTTTCTTCCATATAGAGACAATATTGCGAAAAGCTCTTTGCAACTGCCCTTGTTGCGACTATCGCTCTGAAACAATCAACGGCATTTGAAATCTGTTCGAGTCTTAAAGGATAAATATCATGAACTGCGCATGTGCGGGCCGAAGCTCAAAACTTGAAAAATTCTGCAGAATGTTTCAAGATTGTCCCGACTAAAACAAGATGGCGGATGCAAGTGGCGGAGGCGGCCACGGAGGTAAACGAAGGAACTCTGGTCGCAAAAAAACGATTTCTGACCTGAAACAGTACAAAAGAGAGTGGTTTAAAAACCGTCAACGTATTTTCCTCGAAAATAATATATTTCAGTCCTGGCTTGGTGCGAAGTTCGAGGCAGGATACGAAAGTTATAGTGACAGCGATTTCGCGGCACATTTGTTATCTCTTGAATATCGGAGAAGGTAAGTTTGAGCATCTTCCGATAATCTTTCGGTTTGTGGGTTGGCGTCACTGGACAGGCGAAACTCAAGATTCCTTCGTGGTCGCACGTTTCTCTGAATATTTATCGCACCTTCTTGCGATTCCTGCAAAAAGGACACAAAAATAAGCGACCATGAATTTCTAGCGGAGGGACGATTCAGGTAAACTCGAATTGCAATCGTTATTATTTTCTTACAATGACAACTTACCTTATTCTTACAGGGTTTTTCCCTCGTGCCGCAATTACAATTGTCTCCGCACAATAAATTCTGGCCTTTGCACGGACATCCTCTGTTGCTGTTTCCTTTGCGCTTCGTGCTGCACGAGCTCTTACAACTACATCCATGTGATCTTTCCTAAACGATGACTTTGATTTTGCGGGTTCTAGATGTCAAAATAAAGAAATCGAGGACATTCCATGCAAAACATTCCCACTTACCGAAGAATCCATCATGGCGGCCATGATAAACAAGAGCGCTGAAAGAGCGATTTCCCGAGCATGCGCAACTCATGAGACTGTCCCTTTAATAAACGTTCTCCGTTGGAAAGCCGTTTTTATGATCTCCTTTGGGGCATCACGTGGAGCCCACGTGGTCGTGTACATTATGCGCTCATTCTCGATCCCACAGTTCTTCCCATTTGCGCATGCCTAACGGGCTTGACGGCGGGAAGAGCTCTGGGACTTCTACAAAAGCGTAGCCAAAATATAGCTATTAGGGTCTCACAGCGCATGCTTGAGGTTTCAAACAAAATGGCGTCGCTGTTTGAAAAATTCTTTCAGTATGCCTTAGGAAAATAAAGGTGGTAAAGACTCTAAATTACGCTCAAAGGTAGATGTAGAACCCCGAAACACAAATAGAGCTAGACCGCCAGATACTTTCTTGTTCACCTTAGAATAAGCGCTATTAGTTAATGTTAACATTGTAGCAAAAAGGTAAACAAATTTTTCTTCCAAGCTGGCAAAGAAATCTCCAAACGTTGCTCTGAAATATCCGTCGATTGCTTGATCACATCCGCCGAATGAAATATGATAACTCTGGTTGTCTAGCACGTGAGAATTAGATGCCTACCTTTCCAAACAGGCGTCGACCCTCAAATCGTCTAAGCCAATATGCAATCAGGACACAATAATTTAAAAATAATTTATTACTCAATTTTCTATCAATATGTCTCTTGTTCTAAAGTCAATACTATTATAATTGTAATTCGCAACCGATCATGAATAAGCCAGTTGTGCAATACAATAGAAGTTATTGTATCACCTGTCTAAAATTTCCCTCTTTAAACGTAATCAAGAGTTTTAAAAATCAAGAAAAATACCAAAGAAACTTTCTACGCTTGGCTAAACTAAGAAACGTTGCGAAACGTTGCTTCGGACGCAAATGTTTTTCAGTTTCACCAGGCAAAAAACGTATCGTCAAGGCCACTTTTGGGTCAAAGTAGCAAGAAAATTTCCCTGCTAGCAGAGGCCTCTTTTCCTTGTATTCTGCGTGCTGGAGAAAAGAGACCTCCGCCACGGGTCGAAACGGCTTTTTGATTAGGCCGCCGTCCTCGGTCGTGGACGAAGGTTTTAAAACGCATGCTCCTTGTATTGATGTTTGAAATGTGTCATTTGATAATGTGCTAAAAGCATCGCGTGATGCTTCGGTCGCTAAGAAACCGCCGGGCAAGCTCAACACAGACCATTTCGACCCTTGGCAGAGGTCTCTTTTCTACCTCAAGAGGCCTCTGCTGGTAGGGAACAAGAAAATGTTTTTAAATTAAAGAAACTCTTGCCAGTTTTCACTATCCGCTACTATTCCCCAGATTGGACACCTAGAAAAGTAACATACCAAGAAAGAAATGCTCGTTTCTTCGGTCTTCCATAGTGAATATAAAAATATGGGTTCGGCAGTGCTATTCAACTGCTAGTAATACTTTCCCTTGTTTAGTTTTGCCAACCACGGCATTTGCAAGGAAGACAAAATATGTCAGACCGGGTGAAACTACAGAGAAGCTATCAAATCCTTAAGATATACCGATGTAAGAGAACATTAAATAGATTGTTACGAAAACAAACACGTTTCCATCGATTCTTGCCACATGGTTAGGAAAATAAAAATAAAATGTCAACTTGTTGCGGCCCGGATCTAATGGGGGTACTTTGTTTCAACGTTTAAAGTAAAATCTCTCTATGAGCAAGCTCTCTTATGGTCTGCGCTGTAGGCTCGAAGCTTCTGTGTGCCTTTGTGCACGAACAATCTCAGAAAGTAATTGAATCTAAGATTTAACGGAATTACAAAGGAGCAAGGCTTAGAGCCCGCCCTCAAACAGCAGGGAGCTTTTAGCAACGAGGACGGCAACGGCAACGAGAACGCCCCAAAACACGGGTTTAATGAGCAAAAACAATCGCTCTGCACGTGCGTTTTGCATTTTGGTAATTTTTTTGCCGTCCTCTGCAGCAACGTGAAATGGCTAAATTTTAGGTTTTGTCGAGAACGTGAGCGCATGACGGCAAATTTGTCTTTCTATTTTCTTACTTTAACGCCGTTCAAAGTAATTTAGTCCCTGGTAGTTCGTCAGTATTTTAATAGTTTAAACAAATTGGAATAATTGCGAAAGAGTTACAAAAACGAGAAGTTAATTTTGAAACGACGTTTTCGCTGCCGTCCCGTCGCCGTTGCTAAAGCTCCCTAATCCGACAATCGCTCGCGCGCCCACTCTCGATCCCAGTCTTCCCCAAAGTTAGCAGGCTAATTTCCTATTTACATAATGATTTGTGGTTCTGGTGAGGACACCGAGATGGCTTTGTGTGGAAGAATTCTGCCGCCGTTGATGTATAATTCATCTTTCACTATGACGTCTTCGCCTAAAACAGATACACCTTCCATTCGAACCTAAAAAAGAAAAAAATAAAGCGGACGTGTAAATTAACGAAGCCCAAACTGAGCCAAGGCCTAGAGGTGGGTAATTTGGGTAATTAATTCAGAGAGGTTTTTTGCGTCGATTTGCTTTCCCCTGACCGCGCACCATTAATTGAAGCAACAAACCTCTCTGAGTTGCCCAAATGAAGAGCCTGTATGCAGGCTAAGGCCTAGAGGTGACTCGGGGCTCCTTACAGGATAACTAAGTTACACTAATTAAGAATTAGATTATGAACTCAAGATTACTATCGCGTGATAGCTGATGCGGGCGTGGCCCGAATCAGCTATAACGCGTAGACATCGAGAGCGAATTATCAAATTGTTTTAGTATAAATCTACTTATCATTCAAAACTAAACAAGTAATTATCTTAATCCTCCTCGCAGACCTGGCAGACACTTTGAAAACGGCCGCCATTTTGTTGACAACCACTACTCACTATCATAGAATAGTTAGCGAGTAGCGTAGGAGAATGGCATTCGTGATGGAACGCTAGTAGATTTATACTAAGAAGCAATAGACCTTTTCATCAAAGCGAGGCTACGTGCACACTCTGTCATGAAAATGAGTGCTCAGTCAAAAAACTAATATCGATATGAAAACCTTTGCACGAGGACTTGCTATGAAGAGGAGCCGGTGAACTGAATTCGGAAATGGTCTTAAGTAAATTACCGGAAGTTTGCAAAGGCAATGGACTGGTGAAAGGTGGGTAGAAGTTAACAAAGATATACTTGAGTTGACTTGCATTTGACAAATTTGATTGAAATCGATACCAATTATTCGATAGTGTCGATACCGTGATTGCTCTAAAAATATCGATAATTGCACGAAATATCGTCTCTCGATACCTGTCGATTTTGTACACGAGATCACTGAGAACCAAAAGTGGCGCGTTTATTCCTCCTAGCATTTCGAGAGATTTTTTTCCAATGACACAAGAGAGTCCTCTGAAACGAAAGAAATATATTTATAGAAATCCTGATGACCCACCCACTGTCCTACAACTGATCTCCAACCAATGATTGCTGAGTGTATCCACGAATGAGATCTAATAACCGCTTCTTTGAGAATTGTACAACGAGAAAGGCACGCTCCTGCGGGCGAGAATGCAAGAACAAATAATGTTACACTTATGTGAGAATGAATATATGAAAATCATATATTTGAACTGCGGATTAATAATTGAATATGTGACTAATCATCGCAGTTATGAACACTACTAAAGCAGTAGTGAAAATAAAGCCTGAAAAAAAATTCTGGCTTGTACGGAATTCGAACCCACGACCTCTGCGATACCGGTGCAGCGCTCTACGGACTGAGATAACAAGCCATCTGGGAGCTGGTCGTTTTGTTGGTTCGTAATATTCCCGTGAGTGGTAAATATATGAGAATGAATATATTATATGAAAATCATATATATGAAGTGCGGATTAATGATTGAATATGAGAGTGATCATCGCAGTTAAGAACACTACTTAAGCAGTAGTGAAAATGTTAGACGCTTGCAGAATTAATTCTGAGAAGAGCAAATTTAGTTCCTTTCCACCTCTACACTAACACCACATTACAAGCAGGCTGATGTGAAAAAAAAAAGATCTGGTCAAACAGGTTTTAGTTATTTCATGGACGTCTGCCAAACGACTTAAAAATTGATCGAAGACCAAAAAACTTTTAATTATTTCTAAAGATAAGCTTACTCACCGTCTTGAATGACAGCATTTGGTCCAATGACTACGTTTGGTCCTATTCTACAATTCTTTCCTATCTTGGCTGTGGGATCCTGAACAAACAAAGTATTGTTAAAACATAACAACTACACGCCCAATTGAAGTCCCTATAAAATCGTCACTCCTATTCTTTAACCCCGCAGCCAGCGGGGGTCTGTGAATGCACTGTTAGATTATTCGCTCTTGATTTGTATGCGCATTGGTACTGTAGATCCGGAAACTATCATGTGATGGTCAGGTCAACCGTTCAGTAGCACAAACTGCAAGGAACTGTTACCAAAGAATGACCAAGAAACCCGTGTAAAGTGCACACGAAACACGCAATTCACAACCCGATCAGAAAACAGAATTTAAGATACACAGACTAGGGATCAAAGAAGTGCTTTCTAATCCCATTTTCAAACGACTGCAATTAGCTTTTTGCTCAAGTTAGCTCAATTTATTTCGTCATTTTGTAAATCTTTACACGTTTACCAATAATATTGTACGTAAAACAGTTCCTCGGCCCCGAATTGTTCCGGAAATACCGAGATCTGCATGTAATGTACACCCGTAACAGGGGTCAAACTTACCACCAGGACATTGCCGATGATTCCTGGTCCTTCATGGAGTAGCGCTGGCTGTTTCTCCCTCAGATGATGGAGATACATCACCATACCTGTCAGAAAATCCTTAGGCTGTCCAACATCCATCCAGAAACCTGAAATAAGGTGCATGCAGTCAAAGGAATAAATTTGTCCTCGTACCAATGGAAGCCCATCAATAAAGCGGAAGTTTCGTTACCAAAGAGTACGCTATTGCAAGGTACTTGTAACTTTTTACTATACACAGTAGCAGAAGCGTATCACTGATACGCTTCTGACTGTAGGTACAATTTCGTTTTATTATTGTTTGTTTTATATCATGTCGTTCACAAATCACCGACTCTTCCATGCAAGTACTATTAAAATACTAAGCAGCCATGCTTCTATTATAACTGATACCATTTTGGCTTTCAGAAAATATTTTTTTCACTTTAAGCAGGGTTGGCACAGTAGTGAGAGCACTCGCCTTCCACCAATGTGTCCCGGGTTTGATTCCCGGACTCGGTGTCATATGTGGGCTGAGTTTGTTGGTTCTCTACTCTGCTCCGAGAGGTTTTTCTCCGAGTACTCCGGTTTTCCCCCTCCTCAAAAACCAATTTTTGATTTAATTTAATTTGATTTGAGATTTGTAATTAGTAGGCGAAGAGCCACCTTGTGGAAGTACTACTAATAAATCGTTATTATTATTACTATTATTATTATTATTGAGTCCCGAGCATTTTGCCGAAAAACACCTTTTGAGGGTGCTTAAGCCGTTTTCTGGCCAGATTCTAGCCAAAAAGAACCCAAACTGCCCAAATATCTGTTTGTTGGTGGAGTTCATCGCGCCCTTCTGTTTCTGGGAAAGATCGGGCATGCGCAGAAAACAAAATTTTTTGGGTTGAAAAGTGGTTGGGTTGAAAAGTTTCACCGCCCCTCTCCTTCTACCTTTCGCTTTCTCTCCTCCCCTTTTCTTTCGCTTTTCTTGCCTCGCTTTCTTTTCAGTCTCTTGCTGGGCATTTCCTGGGCTTCCTTTCGGTGGGAAACGATTTGTGGAAAACTTTTAGGATCATAGGATTATGTGGAAGGAAGTGCAGGTGGGTCGTGGAACAAGATTTTCGTTCGAATTTGCGGCTCAACGTCACTTGGTTTTTAGCGTTTTCTCTGGCCTGTTTGACGGAATGGTGCTCATTTGGGTATGGTTTGAAAGATCTCTTCCTCCTACACATGCTACATGTAAAAGTTGTCCATAAGCACTAAAACTGATGACGTCACAAGTGGTACAAGGAACGTGGTTCTGCGCGGCCGGTTTTGGCCGGCACGGGTGCCAATGACTCAATTAGTTTAGATGCGACCTTTCATTTTGGAAATTAAACTAGTAAATGAAAATATTGCTCACCTGACAGATCAAACGCGAATAAGTTATCATCTTGAGCCATCTTTGGAAAGATTTCTTTTTCTATAGAAGTAGGTCTAAGCTGTAAGAAGAAGAGACCAAAGATTAATTAACAAAAAATCAAACCAAAAGCTTTTCTCTGGGATGGCACCTCAACTAACCTCAATTCTTTCCAGCATCTTGGGGTTAAATATATACAGCCCAGCGTTGATTTTGTTGGACACATAAACCTGAGGTTTCTCCACGAATTTATCGATCCTTCCTGTTTTTAAATCGTACACAACGACACCATACTTGGAGGGTTCTTCTACTTTTGTGACCTGTTCAGAAACAAAATGAAGAAACCAGGTGGTTAACAAATATTTTCTTTTCTCATTTATCGCACAGGTTGTAACTGCACAAAAGGTGTTGGGATCTTATATCCACTTAAATAGTTTCACCGAGTTCTTGGCCTGAAACTAAAAAATAATCAACTTGATGTTTTTTACAAAATGACATAAGTTTGCAATGAAACGAAAAACTTACAACAATAGTGCCTTCCTTTCCATGATTTTTGTGAAATGCTGCCATATCTTTAAACGGGAAATCACACACAACATCACTGTTCAAAACAAAGAATGGTTCATCATCCACTGTAAGGTGATCTCTTGCTAGTGCCAATGGACCCGCTGGAAGAAAAATCATGAAATTGATGACAAGTTCTTAAAACAAAATTTTATCAGATTTGCCACTCATCATCACCACCACCACCATCATCACCATCACTACCACCATAGCCATCGCCATCGCTATCGCTATAACCATCACAATCACCACCACCATCACCATCACCATCACCATCACCGCCATCGCCATCGCCATCGCCATCGCCATCGCCATCGCCATCGCCATCGCCATCGCCACCATCACCATCGCCATCGCCACCATCACCATCACCATCATCATCATTACGATCACTATCACCATCGTCATCATCATCATCACCACCACCATTGCCAGTGCCAACACCATCACAATCAGCATCATATTTATTAAATGTTAATATGCTTTAGCATCCCATTGCGGGGAAAGCAGTAATACTCCTAGTTCATCCATGCCACAAGAATGAGAGTCAAGCACCAGCAATGTACCTTGTAGACCCTTGCAGAACCCAACCCCTAGCGTCACCAGGGAGAGTGTAATACATGTACAATCTGAAGTTTACATTGTCCTCTTTATACATTGTTTTAGTTTTACAAAAAAGAAATGTATTCTCTGACTAGTGGTTGAGGCCATTTTTTTTAGACTTGAGGATATGCAATGAAAATTCTCAGGGATTTCTCAAAGATACATGTACTGTATCAATTCAAGCATTTCCTAGAAAATTCTTTAAAATTTAAAACAGAAACCCTCTCTCTCTAGCCTGTTCCAGGCATCCAGATTGTGGGGAGTGGCAAAGGTACTTGCCACGATAATGAAACATGTTGAAAGCGAGCGGGAAAAACAAGGCCAAACATTCTCTCTTCGTTTTTCCAGCTCTCTCGCAACATCTTTCATTATCACGACGATTTTACTTACTTACTTACTTACTTACTTACTTACTTACTTACTTACTTACTTACTTACTTACTTACTTACTTACTTACTTACCACTCCCCACAATCTAAGTGCCTGGAACAGGCACAAAAAAAAAGCTTTCCCTGTAGTTTTCAATGAACAAAATTTAATGAACTTACCAGTGCCTAATGGTTCTTTTTCTTGAGAAATTGTAATTGTTATTCCTAACTGTCAATCAAAAGAGAAACACGTTGTTGTTTACCAGTAGTCATAAGTAATGAAAAATCTTTATACAGGGTGCAGTTGTCATGGATGTGGAATGAATGAAAAATAAATACTAACAGTAAAATTAATGCAGAACACTAATCAACACAGTAAATAGTAAAAAGTTAACACACTGGCAGCACAATTTATACAAAAAATGCTACCTGGGTGCACAGCTGTAGAATGAATATTTAATGCCTGGAAGTAATTCAATCAAAGAATGCAAACATTTTGGAAAAAATGTTCTACTTTCTTTTTGAATAATGAGATCAATTAAATTTTAGACTTCTGTATTTGAGGGCTAGGATTATTAAAATCGTTTGCTGCTTGGTATGCCAGTTTCTGTTTTTCCAACTTTGCTTTTGGAGCACAAAGGTACCAATCAGACAGATGGGTATTGTAGCTGTAGATGACAGTACTATGTTTAAAATTAAAATTAACGATTCCATTCAAGCACCTAAAGGTAACAACACATCAGTCCAATATGTCGCCTTTGATTAAAACGTTTCCATTTTAATGTCTCAAGGGCTTCTGTAGCAGAAGAATGGTTTGCTTATTCGAGGATGATTTTCGCTACCTTGTTCTGTTGGCTTTGAAGCAAACAACTGCTTATTAAATTTACATGTACAGTGTAACTCACCCTGTCCTGCTGCTGTTTCATCTCTTTTTCTAACATCTCTGCTCGATAACTTACAGCTAGAACGATATGCTTCACACCAGCCTTTCAATAAGAAAAGATTGAAACAAAAAGTTTTACTTGAGGTAAAAGTACACTGGAGCACTGCACCGTATCACAGAGGTCATGGGTTCAACTTCCATACAAGCCTGAATTTTTTCAGGCTTTATTTTCACTACTACTTGAGTAGTGTTCAAACATAACTGCGATGATCACTATCATCTTCAGAATCCATGAAACAAAACGATACCGATAGATATATTTGCATAAAACGCCAGAAGTTCTATTTTTAGCAAAAGTCTACAGTGTAGATGTAAAAAGGGGATAACAAGCCCCTACATTCAAATTCCATGGAAACCCCCATGCCGCTGAGAGAGCATCATTCTTGTCTTGCAAATGGGGGTCAGACGTCCTTGGGACACTTGTCAAACTCTTACAAAAATGAGCAAACTACAGTACAGCTTGGTGATAAGCGAACTAAGCAGACGCAAAATACTGTATATGCGCATTTTTCTTTTTTTGCACATAAAGCACTTTTTAATGCATCTAAAATGGCGTATCGTATACGCATCTGGCCTTTGTTATTCATATCAAACCATACTGTAAGTTCTCTTTGTGTGTAATTGTTTTCAGAAACAATAATTACAATACCAACTGCTGAGAAGCAAAAAATTTGCATAATTATGAAATCGCTGGTTTGCCGGCGAGCGTGAATTTGTGGCGTCACAACAAACACAATTGTGACATCTCTGGTTCTACAAGGCTCACAGAGACAATTGAAACAGCAAAATACTGTCTTAAATGCCAAATTTCGTTAGAAAAGTGCTTACGATGCACCGTTTATTGAAGAGTTGTTTCTTTGGAGGCAATTAGTTTCGAGGTGTTTATCTTTTCATTGCCCGCCGGTGAACATGAATTTGTGCCGTCACAACAGACAAAATCTGACATCTCTGGTTCTACAAGGCTCATCACATTTATGAACACTACTTAAGCAGTAGAGAAAATAAACACTGAAAAAATTTTAGTACTGCATTGGGTAAATGGTGAGGGTACATGTAGACGAGCGTTTCACCATGTCATTACATAATCAGGATCTACTGCGTATGCTTATAGCACTCTGTGTCTGTACCTTTGTTTTGCTTTGAAGAAAATCAAAGAAGAGATAAATTTCTGGAGATTGGAGAAGGGAATGGTTATTATTCCTTTCCTTGCTTTTCAAGTGTTTTTTATTTTATTTTTCTTAACTGAACCTTTCTTAGAATTCTTTTGGAAAATTACAAGTTACATTACTTGTAACAATTCAGGAATGCCCATCCACTCATTCACGTTACTCAGGACACTTTTGAGAATGAAGCATATACAGTTGTACAAAAAATAATGCAAAAGATTCAGTGATATGCAAATGAATAATGAAGGGTATTCTACACTTTGGCCTGTTAGCTGATTATCGGAATTCACCACAACACACTAAATTTCTTGATTTTCAATATTTCTCGATCAATGTAAGTACATGTGGTTAAAAATCGACCATCAACAAATGTTGTTGATTACAGCTGTACATGAAGTTAGATGATCGATCTCGATGGAGATAAGTCGTTTTGTAAAAGCAAAATGAAATTGATTTCAATTCATTTTGCATAGTCAATTGAATTGATCTTTTGTGTACCTTACATAAACATCGCCACTGGAAAGAAACAGATTGTTGAAGCACGAGCTTACATCTTGAATATTCGCTGAAGCTCGTGATCACGGTCATGGACTGCTTACCTCGGCCAAAGCTTCTATCTGATGCATCACCATAGGTTTATTGCAGAATTCGACAAGTGGCTTCGGTTTTGATAAGGTTAGTGGACGGAGCCTTGTTCCATAACCTCCCACAAGTATTAGAGCCTTCATTGCATAGATCTAGATTCACTGGTGGATGAAAAAATGCCCAAAACGATGCGTACAACCGACGGAAAGTATTTCTACACCAGACGTGTTCTGCAACTGCAACGTGTCGCTTTCCTTTTGTTGTGGGACTTTATCTTTTTATCAATTGCTCGAAGGTACCGCGTATTTTATTTCTGAACAGAAACATCAATAAATTCCCAAAGTTGTCTCCCACAACCAAGACTGTAGAATTTCAATTTGCGGTTATAAAAATAAATTATCATCCGCTCAAGTTTACAGTATCAGAATAGAACGCTTTCTTTCTCTGATTCTCTTTGTGAATTCTCTATACCCATCCATTTGTGTACATGACCGCTGACAAAATTTGCTGTCACGAAATGTCACAAAACTCCACGGAGAAAAACAATTAGGTTTTGACTGTTTCTAAGGCAATAATTGAGCCAAGGAAAACATTTTATCCACACTACACAACAGAGAAATAAGCCAAGAGCCCACAAATTCTTAGTAAAAATATTATTTTGTAGCATTTTGGCATCACACTTGTATAAAAGCCATGTTTTCCCCCGGTTTTCTTTTTCAGGAGATCGTTTAAAACAAATCCGATAAAATACAGCGGAGTAAAGTACAACGTTGCGTCAGATTTTATCTAGTCATTTTTTTATTAGTATGATCTGCACTTTCGCCAACCTGGAATGTTCACTTCCTGTACGAAGTGGAAGTGACGTATGGCAAGACATCATGACGTCAGGGTAATGGCCGGTGCCTTGCAGTTCTGTCTGTAGTTGCATGTGTTGGAGGAGGGTCTCCTTATTCCAGATCTGTTGTGTTACTTTCCTTGGTAAATATGTCTCATCAGACCGGAATACAAGGTTAGTTTGTTGTCCAAGTTTATGTTCTCCGATATCAGGTTCAAATTATGTGTGTGCTTGAAAAATTATCGCAAGGTCAAATATAGCGGCGACCTGGCTTATCTGTTTCGTGAGATTTTTTGAGCAAAAATGTGCCGGCATAAGGATGTTCATAAGGTTGCCGTATCCAGCTTTAACACACCACTCATCTAGATTATTAGTCAGCTTTCAAGTTTAATTTCTTAAGGTTTCCTGAGATGAAATCTACTTAAATTATAAGCGATTAAGAAAGTGAAATCTCGAACTTCAGCGCACTCGGAAATTCGCAGTTCATTTACATTGTAAGCTTACGCTCTAAAAAGCTTGCATTTCAGCCTGTATATCCAAAATATCACAGACGATGAATTGTGCCTCTGTTTTGGGAATTTAAATATATGCATTTTGCAGACGATGTTTACTTTGGAGAGTACCATGTTAAGCATGTACATATAGTAGTTAAGTAGTAGCCGATTAATTATAGTCGTTGGTGAGTTGAAGAATAAAGAAATGTTAGGGGAAGGGTGAGGGCAAGTTGCAGTCTCCTGCACACCCAACAGGTTAGAAATTGGCAGCTGTAAATTCTTTTTAACAATTAGATTACGAGCTCGAGATTTCTATCACGTGATAGCTGATGAGGGCACAGCCTGAATCAGCTATCAAGCATACAGTAGAAATCGAGAGCAAATAATCTAATTGTTTTAGTATAAATCTACTAGTCGTTCAAAACTGAACAAGTAAATTATATAAATCCTCCTCGCAGACACTTCGAAAACACAAAGAAGTGGCCGCCATTTTGTTGACAATCGCTACTCACTATCTATCACAGAATAGGTAGTGAGTAGCATAGCCAATCAGAGGACTGTATTCATGATAGAACGCTAGTAGATTTATACTAATAATGGTTAGTTACTGTTATGCATTGGGTAATTAATTTTATAAATAAAGACCCATTTAGGTAATTATTATTTTAAATTTTAAGATTCCCTCATCTTGCATGGCAGCAGTTGTGGATCTGTTAAAAATGTAGGACCTAATTTTGCATTTGGTTTTAGCAACAGACCATATGCATTGTCAACCTGTGTGTGTCAAAATATTATGCATAAACAGGCTTTTTATACATCAACTCAAACACTTCCACGACATGTTATTTTGTTTTGGCAGCAAATGAGGAGTTAAAGGCTGTTTTTGCTGAAGCAAAACAAGGAAACATTAGAGTTATTAAGGTGGACATTCAAGATGGTATGTAACCTATTAAATAATTTGCTGGTACATGAATGTACATAACGTATATATTAATGATGTGTGTACATGTAGCCCGGACAGTGCTTGTGTAAATAGAATAAAAGGGCATAGGGTATGACGTGTGTACATGTAGCACGGACAGTGCTTGTGTAAATAGAATAAAAGGGCATAGGGTATGACGTGTGGAGCAGCCATGGAAGTGGAGGAACAAAACAATAAATTGATTTTCCTTTGGGAAATAAAATTCATCATTATCCATTTTTTTTTTTACTTTTTGGTCCTCCAAGATGGTCACTCCACACATACTCTATTTTGGAATTATTATTTTGTTTATTTGATTTTATTGTTTTAGTAATTTTTTTTAGGGATGAATTACAAGTGTGCAGGTGTGAAATTTAATGTGATTAAATTTAATTGTGTTTTCTTTAAATTGATTTTTGTTTTATTAGAGCAGCTGTTATGTGCTAACAAGAAAGAAGTTGTCAGCAGCTGGGAGGATGATATCCTTTGTATAAAACTCATAAACTTGAGGAAGACTGTGAACTGATTGCTCCCTTTCTGTGATCACATGGTCATGTGAACAATTATTAATGACTCACCAATAGTGAGAAGTTTAAAATAATAATAATAATAATAATAATAATAATAATAATTTTTTTATTAAAATTAATAATAATAATAAAAACTTTATTAGAAAATGACTAACTAATAATAATAATAATAATAATTATAATCTTTATTAAAAAATTCTCAAACTATCTTAAGTTTACATTTGTCTACTAATTATTGATCTACTAGAATGCTAAAAATATTCGTAATTATAATCCGTATAAATATTGTAAAAGTATTGCTAAAAAACTTCATTTAAAAGACCGGTTGTATTTACAAGGTGGCGGCAAACAAATATTCTTAAAAAAATTACATTATGGCTCCTTCTTGGATTTCAATGTCAATATCAATGTTCTTAAAATCACAAAGGCTTTATGTCATAATCTTCTTAAAAAATTAAAAAAAAAATTACATTATGGCTCCTTCTTGGATTTCAATGTCAATGTCAATGTTCTTAAAATCACAAAAGGCTTTTTCTTCTAACTCTCGATCCTCTAAGGCAGATTAGTGCAGATCTTAATAGAGCAAAGGATGTTCTTGCTCTAAATCCAAGAGATTGTTTTGGCATAGTCTTCTCCTTTCTTGATGGAGATCAGCTGTGCCCGTCTGCTATGGTATTGCAAGGACTCCTTTCCCATACTGCCCGTTGATGTGAAAATAAGGGGTGTGAAAGTTCCTTGTTCAATGTCCAAAACCCTCCTAGAATATAGGGGCTTCTTCTCATTCTTGTGATTGCGGTATATCTTTTGGAGCTCTAGGTCCCTATACGAGTCAGCATTAGGGTGAAAAACCCTCATGTCGAAGAATGCTGATCTTTGGTTCTCCCAGAACCCGTGTGCGTGGATATCTAATCTCGCATTTGGAGCTCGATTAGAAAACCCTTCCCAGTTGTTCTCCCGAAATATCTTGAAGGACAGGCTCGATCTCAACATCACTACATACCATACCCTAGGAGTTCGGCTTCTAAATCTCTCAGCTCATTTTGATATTGGGTAACGAAACCACCTCGCTTGCAATAGTAATAATAATAACAATAATCATGTAATGATAATAATAATAATAATAATAATATAATAATAATAATACAGTGTCCTTTGCGCTGCTGAGATCAGCATTACTATGCATAAGAGGCTTCCGATTTTCCAGGAGAGTTCATTTAGAGTTGTCGGACATTGACTTGGAATTGAGAAAGAGCATGCTAATATTTGTCATGGCAATTGAGAATGCTATTTATGGGGAACTCTAGCCAAAGCCAGGAATACTGAGCCAATGGTATACCTACAATGGTTTCATTAAGCACAACATCTGACGAAAGCGTTGGCTACTTCGATCAGAGACGTTGGCTACTTTTTCCCGAAATTGAAGTAATTAAAGAACGATTTCTTTATTTTTTCTTTAATACCGTTGCCTACTCTACTCCAATTCGCTACCTACTTCAGATTTTATTGGAACCCCTCTATCTAATATGTTTTAGACTTTTTATAAAGAAATTTTTAGCCTCGTTTTTTGACACATTTTTTGGAAGCTGAGCCATTATCTTTGTTTTCTTCTTATATATGTGATTATTATGTAAATAGGTAATATTTTGTTGCTATTAATAAAGAATAATAATAATAATAATAATAATTAATGTGAATATCAAATTAAGCAAAATTAATTTAGACGTCACTAGGGTGGTCACTGCCAGAGATTTATTATGCCCCTAGTGGTTCTTTTATATCCCATACTGAGTCAGATCAAGTGAAAGTACTGTAATAAACTCATGTATATAAAAGCTGCGCTCATACATACAGTGTACATGTATAAGCTGCACCCACAATTTTGAGCCCAAAATTTTGACGTAAAGATGCGGCTTATACATGTACACTAGTTTTTACGGTACTATGAGACAGGGCCAACCGTTTATTGTCCTTATCCAAGAAGACTAGAAAGTCTAATGGTTTTGTAGATGTCATTACAAAGGCAGCACTTTCTCCTCAATTATTTTAAGACCCTGAGTGAAGGTCCGGCTGGGGTTTGAACCCGCGATCTTCCGCACAGTAGTTCTGTGCCCTACAACTGAGCTACATTGTAACCCTTAATGACAGGCCTGTAAGTGAAAGTACTGTGAGACGTGCCCTACGGTTATTATCCTTATCTGAGAAGACTAGACAGTCCTAACCATTTATAGATGTCATTACAAAGGCAGCACTTTGTTCTCAATTATTTAAGACCCTGAGTGTTGGTCCAGCTGGGTTTGAACCCACGACTCCTGCACTGAAATCAAGATAGCTATCACTGGTCTTCTTTATTTTTTGTTGCATTTTCCTTGACCATGATTACATTATGACAAATCTATTCTGTCCCTCCTTGATGAGGAGGATCCTTGTTACTTGTTTTATCGCTTAGACTCCCAAAATAATCAGGGATATGAGTGGCTGTTTTATTTCTTACTCACCTGATTTTGCCAAGGTAAGTACATGTATGGCTTTATGTACATGTAGCAATGTAGCTACAGTGTATTTGGGTGCCATTTTTCCCACTTTCCTTTTTTCCCTTTCCTTTTGTGGTGGGGGGTGGGGTTCGGGTTGGGAAGGGAGGGGTGGACAAAAAACTTCAGTAGTTGTTACATGTAACTTTACTAATCCTTGCAACAATTTGGCAGGATGAAATAATTTCTTTTTTGAAAACGCCTGAAGGGGTATCATCTTACATTCATTCACTGATCATGAAAGTACAATGATATCTTTTCAAACCTGGATTTTGTCTGCTTTTCTTTTCAACTGCAAGGATTTCTTTATATTCATTTACCTAGCGGCAATGAATTGAGGTCAGGTGCCACCACCAAGAGCTCTTATTGCCCGGGCTGCAGGGTTTTGGTCCAGAGACTAAAACCTGTGTAAATTTGGAGATAAATGACAGTCTCATGTTGGCAGAATATATTTAGAATGTTATACCAAGTGAAATCTCATTTGAACACTGCTAGGCACGCAATACATGTATGGTCTGACAGGTAATGACAGGAATGCATGGGGGTGAGAGCACCTGCTCCCCACCAATGTGGCCTTAATTTTTTAAGGTTGAATCGATTCTCCAGCTCTCTGTAACCTTTTCAATGGTTTTGTTGTTGTTGTTGTTGTTGCCCCCTTTTTCTGAGCCCCCCTTCTTTTCTTTTTTTTTCTTATCCCTCAAACACCTCAACCAGGCTTTGGTTCTATTACATTATTACAAAAATTCACCCCCCCATTTCAAAATCCTGGATCCGTGCCTGCTCTAGTAAAAATAAAGCATGATCATCACCAGCTCCCATTTGGCTTGTTAGCTCAGTTTTCGGTCATTATTAACACATTCATTCTCCAATCCACAGTTCAAACACATTATACATGTAAATGATTTTC
>JAEMWC010001045.1:262500-267500 GCA_016490735.1 Pachyseris speciosa
TGGTTCTTCTGCTCTAGTTTTCACTTAATCATAAGTGACTGAGTCATAAGCGGAATCAGAAGAAAATGAAAACTTTCTGATTCTTCCGACTCCGATTCCATATAGCTTATGATTCTGCTTACCACTCCGATTTTAGATTTTCACGAGGTCATAAACACTCTTATGACTCTGACTTAGACTCTTTCACTAGTGAAAACCAGCCTTTAGGTCACAAAATAAGGATGGACCTGTGTTTCCAAAGCAATAACCAGTAGACCAAAGTAGAGAAAATTTTGAGAAATTTTCGCTTGCATCCTTTTTATTCCAGTAATAATACCCGGTAATAATAAATTATAAATAATAATTAATAATAATATTCTCAATAGCTCACAGGGTTTCTAAGCTTATGAGTTGTCTCCGTTTAGGTTAGAGCTTACACCCTTAACTTTTTACCACTTTTGCTTACCCAGTTGCGGCATGATATAAGTGTGGACACCAAGCAAAGTCACATGACTGGTGTACATTTTCCTGTAACTGATGAAGCTCTGACAAAACTGACTGAACTTAAGGAGAAGAGATTAAGCTTGGTCCAGTTGGTAAGTGATGCGAAAGTTGTGCTTTCTGCTGTAGATTGAATAAATTAATTTTGTCATTCGTGATAACTGCTGTGGAAAGTTCAAAATGTAACATTTGGCATTTGGTCTTAGCATTTCCAGTATAATTTACAAAAATGAGGGAAATAATAATACTTTTTTATTTAAAATGAACAATAAAAAGTGATTATAATTAAATGGAAAATGGCAATTTTACCCATAATTAGGCATAATGCACAATGTGCTGTTTTGACATAGTGCTACATCTTTTAGATTGTGGTTAATCTTTTACTTTGGCATCCAATCATGTCAGCCTTTGATAAAACAGACATTGTACAGTAGGTTATATAACGTTACATGCTGCAGATTGTGATGGGTTCCCTCTTCCATCCAACAGGAACTTAACATAGAAGATGAAACAATTGTGTTAGCAGATGCAAAGGAAGATGTTGCTCCAAATGACCTCAAGAATCACGTCCCTACCGACAAAGGAAGATATGTTTTCTACCTGTTTAAACACACTTATGAAGGAGATTACATGGAGTCCATAGGTAAGAGGAACCCTTGCATTCTAAAACTACATTTTCAGTGGCATAATGCAAACATTCTGAGAAGTTTTTATTGAATCCTGATTGACTGCTTTTGTAGCCTTCACATTGATTATTGAAGGCAAAAAGGTGGTAAGTGATGATTCAAGGCCTTACATGTAGTGTGTCAGAAAACGACATGTCGATCCACACTTATTTTGTGATTTAAAGGGCACAAAATAAATGTGGGTCCACATTTCAAAAGTCGAAGTAGAGCAAGTTTACAGAAACTTGGATTTTAAGGGCAAATACACCTTATTCCAAACTGGCAGCCAATTTAACATGTACAAAATACGATTTCAATAATTTTTTAAGTGAAAATAAGGCAAAGAGGACTACTGTAATTAACATGCAAACAAAAGAATAATACATTTGCTGCCATTTTGGAATAAGGTCTATTGTCACTCCCCCCCCCCCCCCCCCCAACCCTTCATTTGTTGAAAGTTGCCTTACAATATTATTTCGAACAGCATATTATGTGGTCTGGCCTTTGTTCTGCTGCACATAAAGCCATCCCCTTCATTTAATGTTAACCTGCTTAAGCAAGTTGTTGTCAACATTCCATTGCAGTATTTGTGTACTCAATGCCTGGATATAAATGTTCTATAAAGGATCGTATGTTATACTCCACCTGTAAGGGACCATTGCTGGATGTTGCCACTAACAGAGTGGAAATGGATATAGCAAGAAAGGTAATTCATGCCACAATCAGACCTCAAGTAGCTCCTATATATCGCCAAACTTCACCTTAGTTATATTAAATTAAAATTACATTGGATTCAGCAGTGGCATCTCACTCTTGAACACAGTTGGAATTGGAGTTAAGCAATGTTTTCTGTTGTTGTTGTTGTTGTTTTAGGAGAGAAACTTTTGACTTTATTTGTTTCTGTATTTGCTCGGCCCCACCAGCCTTTGTGCATTAATACTACCGAGGATAAATAAAGTTTATTATTATTATTATTATTATTATTATTATTATTATTGTAATTATATTTGTACGGATTATAATTATGAATATCATTTTTTAGCATTCTAGTAGATCATATATTGTAAATTTAGGATTGTTTGAGAATTTGTTAATAAAGAATTTATTTATTATTATTATTATTATTATTATTACTATTATATATTTATACAGATTATAATTATGAATATCATTTTTTAGCATTCTAGTAGATCATATATTGTAAATTTAGGATTGTTTGAGAATTTGTTAATAAAGAATTTATTTATTATTATTATTATTATTATTACTATTATATATTTATACGGATTATAATTATGAGTATCATTTTTTAGCATTCTAGTAGATCATATATTGTTAATTTAGGATTGTTTGAGAATTTGTTAATAAAGAATTTATTATTTATTATTATTAACATCATTATTATTATTACTTTCGACCTTAACACTGCAAATATAAATGTTGAGTTTTGGCCACTCTTTGATCAGATGTATTTGCAGTTACAATGTAAGTCAATGCTCCTGTTAATTTTTGTCGTGGCCGTTTTAGATTGAAATTTCGGAGCCCCAGGAGCTGGATGAGCAGTTCCTCCAAGACCAACTCCACCCCCGAAAGGACCTGATCAGACAAAAGTTTGCCAAGCCCCCTAAGCCTGCTGGGACCCGTGGTCCGAGAAGGATTCATAATTCCCCAAGTGGGGCCGCTAACGCGGAATGAATAGGCAAGACTATATAGTAGTTCAAGATTTCTTGTATTGTATTTTTAAGGAGAGAAATGTCATCCTTGAAAAATATAAAAGAAATAATTATTTGTTTACTTCGTAGGTTAAACTCTTCGCCTTAGTATATTGGAGCAGGCTGAAAACTTCTTTAATTGATTCTAGAGGTATTATAAAATGTTCTTCTAAAATCAAGTCTGCTGGCCTAATATACTCCGGTTAAGTGAAATGTCAGCAAAAATATTAATTCTTCGCGAAAGCTTTGAAGCACTCGGAATTGTAAAAGTCTTTCTTCCATGAAAAATTTCTTGTAACACAACATGATGTACGCACGCCACATCTTCCCAAATGTTACGTGAACACTATCGAAAGGTTTTAATACGCTCGTTATTTGTCGAGTGTATCGATATTCCATCCTCGAATATTTGGTATCGGCAAACCTTTATCCGTAACTCGAAAACTGATCCACTTGTTCTAACAGTCAAAGTTAAGTCTGGACGATATTTCCTAAATTCGTAACTTAGACAGTAATTGTGAGAAGAACACCTTGGTTGTTCTTTTTGCAGTCTCTACGGTGGAAATGCGGCTTTTATTTTAAGCTACAGGTAGAGTTAAACGTCGCAATATCTGGCTTGTTAATCGGGGCGGTGCCAAGTTTATTTAAATTAACTGATCTCCACTACGAGCAAACCTCTGGTGAAAAAGGCTCCAATTCATCATGAATTTGCTCGCCTCGAGTTAAGTAGTTAACTTGATTCTTTTTTAAGAGAAGCATTAATTATGTACAGTTTTCACCGTGATTTGAAATGATGGCTCGTTGGAAAGATCGTACAGTAATGTTTGCTTTGAAGGGCTGCATGTAATAACTTTTGCGTACTAGCACGGCTGCAAATTGTTTGTTAATCATAGAACATTTCTTTTAATAAAATGAGTTTTCAATGCGAATAGACCGTCTACAACCAAT
The DNA here is from genome assembly GCA_016490735.1 of Pachyseris speciosa. Classification (NCBI taxonomy): domain Eukaryota; kingdom Metazoa; phylum Cnidaria; class Anthozoa; order Scleractinia; family Pachyseridae; genus Pachyseris; species Pachyseris speciosa. Next base: position 266,306 of record JAEMWC010001045.1, read on the forward strand.
CCTTTGAGGTTCAAGCAACAATGGTGTGGTGGCCATGTTGGTGGATAATTGCAAAAGACGCTGATGAGACAGGGGCACCCAACGAGCCAAATCAAACAAAAGCTGTAGAAAGGCATTTTTTAGTACCTTATGGTGTCTGAAGTCTGTTTAAAGTGATGTTTTCATGAGCTAGAAGAAGTTCATCTTTTCGGATTCCCTAACTGAAATTTTAATTGCCCGAAAATGTTAGGGAACAAAATATGCCTTTGAGAAAATGAAAGTTGAAATGAACTTTCCACGAACTGTTTTCGGGAACTATTTTCTTTCCGAAAATGCTAGCTGACGTTTTTGACTGTCAAAAACAGCAATTACGACCTCTCCGAAAACATTATGGGTTATGATTTCCCAATTGCGAATCTTTTAGGCCACGTCTTAGTTTCGAAAATCCGAGTGCACTCTTAATCGACGCCGAAAGCCCGAGGCGAATTACCCTCCACCGAACAGATATCTACCGAAACTTGTCGTTGGGTGCCCCTGATGAGAGATCTTTTGTTGACGGTACACCAACATGGCCGTGATATCTCACAAATTAATGTGTTTAGGTAAGCTGAAAGCCACTCATTGGGCACTTAGGCAGGGGTTTCAATAAGTTTTGAAATAACCGTCTGAGTGAACTAAAGTAGGCGGGGACCTGATAATTTTTTTTAATAATTTGAGTGAAAGTACAGACCAATTATGCGGCGGTAAGTGAAAATTCTGACAAAGTAGGCGGCGATTTTCGCCGGTTGCCGGCTTCTAATGAAACCCCTGCTTAGGCCACGTGGTAGCGGGCAATGAGTGCTTTTAGCTTACCTAGACGCTTAATTTGTGAGGAATTTTTGTCACTCTAAGCCACATTCTCTGCTTTGCATTTTCATGGCGGTGATATCGTCACGTTCGTACTGAAATCATCATTAAGGGTTCGCAGCAGACTATTTCAGCCTCCTCACGTGACCAGCCTGGGCTACCTGTGCCCGAAGGGAAAAGGGTTTGAGATTTCAGGATGCATGTAAGTCTTGGATTTTGCCTCGACCTAGTGACCCTCAAATCGAGGCCCTTAATTCCACGCACAGTCCATCCATTTAGAAAGAAAACATGATTTTTAGCGCTGAAATAAAAAGAGACTACCCAAACGACGTGACTTCGGTATGTGACGCGGAGAAATCCAGTCTCGTAC
>JAEMWC010001045.1:275000-287500 GCA_016490735.1 Pachyseris speciosa
ATGTGGCGGTAGGTCGAGAAATTCATCAATAGTCGAGTCCCAAAGGTACTAAGTGTTCGACCGGCCAAATTCCCAGTTCGTCGAGTAACAAGCCAAATTCAACAAAAAAGTACATCACCTTGCTCGATTCTTTGAGAAAGTGGACTCTTAGCTACCGTCACGCTTAATGATGCTTATCAGGCAGCCGCTAAAGATGAAAAATGGCCGTAAATTTAGCAGAAATAGCAAGCAAACCGAACTTGGGCCATTGTTGTCGCTTCACGGATAAAAAATAGCTACGTCAAAATGACGTTTTCAGAAACCTTGAGCCTCCAGTGGCTTAGGACAGCACCACTTTTCCCTGGTAGTTCAAATAAAGAGTCACGAATTGCTATTCATCGTTTATAGGTGGAAAATCACTCCGAAAATGTAAAAACCTGCGGTAGCCAATGGGTTAAAGTGATGTTTTCGTTAGCTAGAAGAATTAATTATATTTTAAGCAATTTTATTCCTATCTAATGTAAATTTGTAAATTTTGATATAATACTGGCTACGTTTACACGCCCAGTATTTGTGATTAGGACCTGGCATTCAGGAGTTTTAAACAGCCATAATCACTTTATTAAAGTCTCAAATCTAGCCGAGCACAGATGCTCTACTAATTGGGGAGACTAAATCAAATCAACGCTAAATCAAATCAAATCAAATGTATGTTAGACTGTTCACAGTCCTCTATTTTTCCGTGAGATTGTCGAGATCGAGAACGTTTTAGCGAGTGTCAAATCTACTAAGGGGGCGGGGGACGGTCCCCGACGCACGCTGACGCAGTACATTTGAAAATCAAGATGGTCGCCATTAACGGTAAGACGCGCTCGATCACGACGATCTCACGCAAAATAGAGGACTATGAACAGTTTAAATGTATGTGTGGTAATGTAAGATAATTGGCTTATTTCATCCCAATTCTCCACCAGGAGAGGCGGATCGATGACCATGATGATAATTGCCTTATATAAAAGTCGAATTTTGAGCGCGCGAGAATTTTATTCATCCAATTCGAATGCAAAAGACTCCCGGAGGTGAGGGGTAGGGGGGTGGGGGGCACTGCCTTGTATGAGCTATATAGGTATGTGCAGCCCCAAAGGGTATGGTTCTTTAGCCATTTTGGTCTGAAATAGGGTATGGTTTGTGCGCTCTTGTCTTGAATTCTGTATGTTTTTTAGAAGAAGCTACTTCATCTTTAGCCGATAAGACCATCAACAAAATCCCTTTTTTGTCTTTTAATTATGTTTACGCCAACTGTGTACGTGAGATAGGTCTGATATGGGGTTTCAAATTTTTGGTCAGTTCTGAAATAGGGTGGGAAAAATCGCAGATTTTGGTCTGAAATAGGGTAAGAGTTGCAGGAAGCGGGCCGCACACCCCCACCCATTTTTTCTGGGAGTACCCCCCCCCCCCGGCAAAAGACTTGATGACTGTTGAAAGAGTTAACGTTAAGTACGCCCCGAAACAGTAAAGTTTCATCTAGAATGGAAACAATGGAACCGATGACTGTGAAACCGAGCAAAGATCCCTGGAATGATGAAAGGATCTTCAAATTCTCTTAAAGAAGGTTTGAATTATCAATGTACAGGCCTCACGGGTTGTTCGAAGCAGGTGATTGTGGTAAGTGGTAAAAATAATTAATAGAAATCTTTTTTTATGGGGGTTACCATGGTATATCAAAGTGTATTTTCCAGAATTGGCTTTGACAAGGAAAATTCATCACAGTTACCAAACATTTTTAATGATGACAGTTCAAGCACTGAAGTGTCTTTGGAAGGGAAAAGATGAATTAGGATAATTTCGGTGTCTGACATTTGCAGACTGCAGACTGCAGATTACAGACTACAGACTGCAGACTAGACTACAGACTGTTGACTGTAGACTATAGTTTTGTTTTCCAGTGATTTTTAATTAGAGCGGTTTCTTACGAAAGCCTTGTACATTTTCGTGTAAAAAAAGAATGTTAGGAAGTTCGAGGCGGCAAAACCGGAAGTAGCGTCGGAATTTTACGTTTGACCGCTATGAAACTCTTCTAACCGATTGCAGGCCACTGACACTGACGTCATCGGCTTTTTTCGCGCGCTCAGCTGACATCGCCTTGAGCTTGAGATCGTGTTGAATTATGGCGGCCGATTCCAGGTGAGTTTTTTTTACATTCTTGAAAGTTATGGAAACTTCTGTTCAGCCGAAGACATTTGGAGTGGTTTACGCATTTACTGGTCGGCTAAATGTCAAAATTCTACAAAAATAACTCAACAATAATCTCAAGCTCAAGGCGATGTCAGCTGAGCGCGGGAAAAAAGCCGATGACGTCACTGTCAGTGGCCTGCAGTCGGTTAGAAGAGTTTCACAGCGGTCAAAAGTAAAAATCCAACGCCACTTCCGGTTTTCGCCGCCTCCAACTTCCTAAGATTTTTTTACATGAAAATGTACAAGGCTTTCTTAGGAAACCGCTCTAATTTAAAATCACTGGGAAACAAAACTATAGTCTGCAGCTAGTCTGTAGTCTGCAGTCTGCAGTCTGCAGTCTGCAAATGTCACACACCGGGATAACGACTTATAATTTTCTGTAATTTTGAATGGGATCGTCGATCACTTTTCCCAGATTGTTTTCCATTCCACGTAATGATGGACGAAACCTTAACCGCCCGCCGCGCATAAACTAGACCCTCTTCAAACCTCAGACAGTATTGATCAGCCATTCAGTGAAACGTGAAGGGTAAATAAAAGGATATTTCTTTAGGAGTTTACGACCGTAAGTAATAACGTCTAGGCCTGCCCCGATTGTAATTGGCAACTTTTGGCGTTTGGAGCAACTTTTTGAATTTCTGGTAACCTCCTTATATTAGATGACGTCATTGACGTCAGTCAACATAACAATACGTCACGAGTTTTGCTAATGATCAGTTCCTGGTGAATTGTGGTTAGATCCAGTCCTGTGTGGGGGCTGACGGCCATTTTAGGACGTAATTTGAAATTTAACTTTGACTGTTTGCCCCCACGAAGGACTGGATCTACCCACAATTCACCAGGAACTGATCATTAGCAAAATATTGTATTAAGATTTTTCCCAAAACAAGGGACACAGAATTTGCATAACAACGTGAACGGAGCTAAATTAACAGTTAATAATTAGTCTTTGAGAGCTGAAAAATAACAATTTCTGCAAAACCTATACCCGCAAATATTTCCAATCCTTTATTCGGATGTTGCCGTGCTAGAATAATCCTCAGTAAACATTGGCCCGCCACGTCAGATTGTTCCCACTTAAATTTTAGAGAAAGTCACTGCGTTTAGAGTAGCGTTTGTTCAAAGTTAAATGCTGAAAGTCGGTGTGGTCAGAATCCGACCTCAATATTTAGATACATCGTTGTATACTGCCCACTCCTCATTTTTAGCTCTAAGGTTATGCACGTGTCATCGGCTTCCCCGTGGGGTCGACAACCGGGCTAACCAGGGGGATTGTAAAATCAGTCCAGCAAACTTGAGGAATTTCCCCGGGGGGTCGGGGAATCTCTCAAGACAAAGTCCCCTGGGTTAGGTGTCTCTCAGCTGAAAATTCCCGTGACATCCTTTTCAAACTTGTGAATTTCCCCACCCCCTAATCTTTGATCGTAGAACAATGTCAAGATTTTTCCCTACCCTCGGGCAAAGAATCCCGTACATCTCCTTGTTTTCCCCCACATATCTCCCTGGTAGGCCCGGGGGTCGACCCCACGGGGAAGCCGATGACATGTGCATTATTTCGAGTGGCCCACACTCTGAGCTTTTTAAAATTTTATATTTTTTCCGTTCTAGATTTGTTGTATTTTACTGCTGTGGAATAATATGGTTTTTGTTGCTTTTTCCCCGCCGCCTTTTTAAGTCGTATTGTTGGAAAAGAGTGTTTAACAGAGCGCCTCAACCGAGCGTCTGTCACTCAAATGTTTGTTGGTCTGTTGGTAGTACTAGAGAGCTGAGCTTAAGCAACGACGACGTCGACGGCAACGAAAACGTTATTTCAAAATATAACTTCTCGTTTTTGTAACGCTTTCACTATTGTTCCAAATTGTTTAACTTTAAAAATGCTGGATAACTGTCCAGGATCTAAATTGCTATGAACGACGACAAAGTAAGGAAATTGCAAAAAAAAAAAAAAAAAAAAAAAAAAAAAAAAAAATTGCCGTCATGTGCTCACGTTCTCGAGAAAGTAGTATCGTCCTCGTTGCTCAAGCTCCCTAGTGAAATTTTATGGATATTCGTGTCTTGCTAATGTCGTCAGTGATTTGTTTGCAGAGTTCTTGCAGGCAGTTGTTTGCAATGGTTCAGTGGTGTTTCTTACAGTAGTTAGTGGGCACACTTAAGGGCAATTTGAGTGAAGAGTACCGCATACACAAGGACCAAACTTGCTGAGTTTTAACAGGACAGTTTTGACTAACATTTGACACCAGGCTTGCCAGATTTACCAGAGTTAACCAGGTGCAGTTTACTACCTTTATCAGGTAGTGACCTCACCGAACACTAAATGTGGTTATATAAGGGAATCGTGGGCTACAAAAAGAAACGACAACTTTGGCTAAGCTACGCAAATTCCTATTTCGAAGTCTTAACCAGACGAGGGCGTAATAATTTCCCTGCGTTTTAGTCATTAAAAAGGCCAAGATCAGTGTTCGCCGCGAAAGTCAGTGATCTCTTGAAAACACATGAATTCAGTTAAGACTGAAATGATTCTTGTAGGAGCTATTATACCCATGATACCAACAAGTTTCGGAACTAAGATATAAAGATTGCGGCATATTAAGCGCGCGTATAAAGAAACAAAAAGCTGACTCAGATCCGCTCGCCTCTAGCCAGGATTAAAACACCATGCAGACCTGCGTTTCCTTTCATTGAGAATGATATTTGGAAGAAAACAAAGGTTTGTTGCTGTCATTAACCCACCATTTCTCTTTTAATTCAAATGCATGGAATGGTTCAGTTTTAGACTTGACATGTTGTTGTGGGCATTAATTGTTGAGAGTAAAGTAATCCTTTAGGGTCATTTACATTCGAGATGCTAAGAAGTTTCGCATGCAGTTATAAAGCATTACAATATTCTAAGATATCTAGTTAGTTAAATAGCGCGTTTGTACAAGAAATAGAACGCTGAGTGGACTGCGCTTGCCTCTAGTTGTGACAAAAAGACCAATCCCTCGTGCGTTCTTTTTGTAATGCATGCTCTTGAGGAAAAAGATATGTAGCTATTGTTAAGCTCAACGACGTGTTTTGTTATTTAAATTGCAACTACTCAAGCAAATTAAAATTTAGCTCTTGGTATATATTTTATCCCGAAATGAGCGTCGGAGTTTCGCCCAGTGAAAGAGTTTAACAGCTATCGCGCATTTAGAAAGCAATAAACTGTGACACAACAATGGAAACTGATAATTCAACCCTACAATATGCAAATATTATCTGCCTCATAAAATGATACTTCCCGACTCTTTTTAATCTCTAAATTGACATTTTGCTAAAAGCCTTGAACGGACGGTCCGGCGTTAATAGAGCCTTTAGCATCGTTAATTTAGGGAAATGATCATGAAAATTAATGCTATTTTGTCTTTTTGATAGATAATGGGTTAGGTTTCTCATCATTTTAAAAATCCGACTGACAAAGCAGTTTGTAACTGCAGTTTTTTTTAGCAATTTCTCTGTTTGTTTGCTGTTCTTCCTGTGCCTTGGAGTGTAAGGGTCAGGGGACTATAGAGTGTTGGGAGTAGTCTTCCCAAAATGTCTTTTGGCTTTTTCAAGAAAGAACGACAGTGATGAAGGGAAAATAAAATATCATCTCAGTGCGTATGGTGTATGCATCAGTAATAAAGGTCTTCTTGGCATGCAAACATGAAAACGAAACTTCACCACCAGAAAATCAAAATATATGCCATTCTCAACTGATACGTGGAGGTTGGCGCAAAGGATGTGAAAACCCGCCGGACAAGGTAACGAAAGATTAGATATAGAGATAACTTTGAAACACCTCCACACGCTAACAATACAGTTTTCAAGCTGGCTTTGGATAACTCTTCTTAATTAGTAATAAAACGTGCACCACAAACCTCAACAAACGTTTAAATCGCATTTTTGTGGCAAACTGATTTGATAACTTTTTACCAGGCTTGGCAACATTAAAAAAATTCGAGTATAACAATATGTCAACTCTGTTTGCGGACAGCAAGTGCATGTGATATAGTTCACTCGGCGGAATCTTGAGTTCGCCGATAATAGCTTGTAAACGATCTTCTGGGACCCTAAAAAGCGACCATGGATGCCTTAGCGTAGCCAAAAACCGTGAGGCAACGTTTTGTTTAAATTCTTTGTGTTGGGAAACTTTAAACTAGATAAATGCATCGTCAAAGCTTTTTAAAGCTTTTCAAAGTCCTTAAAAGAACTGACTTTCCATGTAAAATTTGCATCTCTGTATTGTTATAGTTTCTTAGAAAGCGGATAGCCGGAACTGGTCGGTCAGTCAGACCTCGGAAATTTAAAATCGCTAAATATATGAAAGAAAAGCTTTAAGAGCATTTGTATCTTTTCATGTAAAATTTGTAAATTTCATGTAAATTCCTATATCGGTGTAGTTTCTTGGAGCTGGGACAACAGAGCTGGCTGATCAATGTACCACGCGGTGATAAATCAGCAAGCCAGCCCTCAAGGTGTTAACAAGACTGAAATATAAAGAGAATGTAGCTGGACTGTTAAATATCTATTCATATAATTTTGGCTCTGATGTAAGTATTATTCAGAGAGGTGGGATAATTATCGGCCACGCAAAAACCGCCCAATTTTTCCCACAGCTTCGTATTAATGCAACTACAGAGAAAATTTTTCGTTAAGTTTTGCTTGGTCGTTTCAATCACAGTGAAGTCATTTACTTGGTCTCTGTCACCTGTTTTTTCCTTAAGCCGCTTCTACATCGGCGGATTGACTGCATCCAGTCTATATTCAGTCTTTGAGTGAAGTACAATACGTCGCCTATCGATACCTTACAACAATCATTGCCTCTTCTAGTTCCGCTCAATAGCATTTTTTACCGCTTGAAATATCCCTTTTGATGTCCGGCGTCGAGGTGCAAGATAAAAGCAATTTTCATTCGGAAGCAAAACCGAGGATATATTATTCGAAATCTTGTGTGGCTGAAGTCATTGTTTAACAAAGTTAGCTCAGTAAATGAAGCACACTTCCACTCGACGTTTACTTTGGTTGAAGTTTAACTAGCAGGTTGTTATTCGCGAGCTCTCATGTTATCAAATCTGCATTACTGAGTAGAAACACTCCCTTTTTACAGAACATCTGCAATTTAAGAAGAAAACAATAACACTGCTTCGTCACATCGACACCTTTAAAATGGCTGAGCGCTAATAGCTGCCTCTAATTAATATATAAAATTCAAGACAAAATTAAAATAATCTTTGTTTTCAATGAAACAGCGTATTTTTCCATTTGTCGCAATTGCCCGGATTTGCGCACTTTTTTGGTATCTGGCAGCTCTCCGTTGACAGAGTTTAATTTCAAAGCAAACGTTTACTTGGTTTGTTTGTTTTAGAATTTGAAGGTTGATTTGTATTTGTTTTTTCTTTTTCCAGCTGGTTTCTCTGAACAAATCCGTTCGATCATCCCGGACCCGAAAATAAAAATCGGAAAACATCACGGAATTTATTCACAGATTGAAAATTCTTGAGAACACGGAAGTCGTTTTCCTTTCTGTTTTTAAACATATTTTGTGGAAATCAAGGCCAACAAATGTTTCTCAAAAGCCTGGGAATAATTTATCTCTTATATCGTTTTATTTACATTAAAACTAAGAACGCATTTCAAGTTCCCTTATTGTCTTTTGCATTTCCTATCCATTGAAAGAGGTGAATTAACTTTTTCCAGGAGGGCGTTGTTGATTTCTAATGTGTGTTTTATCGACATATCGTTTCAACTTTGCAGTTAACTTTTTAAAGGCTTCAGTTAATGGCTCGACTGCGAGAGAGATCTTATTCAATATCTTCATTACGCCTCCCTTATCATCCTGCGTGTCAGACCATTTTCCGAGCTGTCACCTTGTCAAATGAAACATCGTGTAGCTGTTATCTGAAAACTAAACTTCGGAACAAGAGACTGATACAATGTTTGACATCCCACCGAGCGAGGAAGTTAAAAGCTGGCAAGTATTCCAACCAGTCTGAACTTGACTTCGTAAAAATGTTCATTAGTCTGCAGAAAAAAATCCTTCGCCATTTTTTTCATGACAAAAATAATAACGTATGCTAAAAATATTGAATAGTCAGTTTGGAACTATATACTTAAAAGCTTTCATTATGTGAGCAAAACAGAGGGAAAATAGAGATGTATATAAATATAAAGAATGATCGTAATCAAGTTTTCTTTTGGCCGGTATTTATTTCGTTTAAGGTTTCAGCTGATGGCAATTTTACTTTGTCAAACATTTAAACCATAGCGCTTCCAAAATCTGGTTGATAAAACACGCATTACACGGATCTCTCAGCGGTTTATTTTCATGTAGTACTAGAAGGTTTGCAAACTGTTAAATACTTTAATTGCTTTTCTTCCGCCTTTTCCACTTCCCACAATACAAGAGAGATAAGAAATCAATCTGGCATTCAAATTCGCTGTGAAACAGTTTGATCGCAGCACACTCTGTGTCAAGTCGGATAAAAGAAGGAGCTGTAGTTCTTCTTAACATTTACGGTTGGTTTATTCAATTGCTGACGGATCCAAAGGAACTAGATAAATTATGATAACATTTAGGTATACAACCACTAGAACAGAAACTGCAGACGCCTTTTTTCGCGTCGAGCTTTGTATGTATGGATATCTGTATCGGCTGGCTCCAAATCAGCTGCAATGCATTTCAAATAACTGAATTGGTTTGCACGTCTTCCCTCCCACGTCCCACAGAACAAAGCAAGATAAAGCAGATAAAGTTTCCGTTCATTTAGATTTTTTTTATTGCAGCCATTTTAGTCGTTTTAGTCGACCAGTCTGGTCCAATGTAATGGGGAATCGCCTATAAAGACCCAGCCCCTCTGCTAAATGCGTTTTCTTTATTTCCGGGTAAGGAACTTGTTAAATAACAACGGGAAAAAGAGCACCAGCACCCAGCCTATCAGAGGCCATCTGCCATAAGCCAGCTGAAAATTAACCAACGGAAATATCGTCGGCCGCCGCGATACCGTTTTCGCTTCCCAACCTTTGGCAATCTCCGCAAATTTAAGCTAAAATTACTCCGTGTCAATGTAAACCGCAATATCTCATTCATTTGCGATTATTAATTTCTTCCCGGTCCAAGTCGGAAAAAAAAAAAAGGCGTGCATATGTGATTTGATATTTTTTGATATCCGGTGTCAATTGTGCGCGTAAAGAATTTAAATGGACCAAGCACAGTGCGTTCTGAGTGCTTAGCGGGGGCGAGTTGAGTCTGGAAACGTCTTTTGTCGTCCAACGTATATTAAGCAGACACTGATTTCAAGAGCACCACAATTTGTTGGAACTTGGAAGGAACACGAACTAAGCGACTGTCAACATGAAATCTCTCTTCCTTTGGATAGCCGTACTTTCATTTGCAGTTGCGACAAGTTTGGGGAAGGTGAGGTGTCAGCCCCTTTAAAATTGCCAGCTCCCGTCGGCAGCAAGTCGGCCGCACGGCATGATTTTAATTTGCCTTGTTCAGTCATATACTTTAGTCTGTCCTGTATGGTGCGCGTCTCTTTTGCGCCAGTGTCAACATCTTTGCAGATATAAAAGAAAAAGGAAAAAAGTCCTTCCACTATCTTCATTCCAAATTATATTTTGCTATATTTTTCTATACCAGTAACCTATATATAACTTTATTTGCTATATATTTTTTCAAAAACTATAACGTATATTGCTCGGATAGAGGTTTACAACGAAAAGTTCACTTTTTACTGTTTGCGAGATCAAAAGACGTTCCACTAGGGTCTAAGATTTAAAAAAATACGAATTTTTAAGACTTCCACAAAACAGATATTTCTTAAATCTCGCAGCATGGAGTTTATAAAACAGAAAAAATATCTTTCAAAAATGACCCCAGGCAATTAATATCAGTTATTTTAGAGGGCGGTCGATATCTAGAATTTTTCAACTTGGCATTTAAAATTAAACAAACAGGAACTTGTACAAATGTAATATTTTAACCCTTTCATGTCGTTCATGTAGGAGACTAGGCGGGATATAAGTTCTAAACACAGCTCCGAGGTAAAATTTGAAGCATTCTACGTCTTTATGGGGTTATCTGGTGGGCTTTTCAGTTTAATTCCAATCGGGAATCACTTGTTCAGTGTTTCTCCTTTCGTTTAGGAAAGGTGTCACTATGCGTACAATGAGTAATTTACTATTCAGCCACTTTTGGATATGAAACATTCAATCGGAACGCAATTTGCCTTATTTTAATTCTCTCTCTTTTTATAGCAGTATGTCCTAAAAACAGCTATCTGTTTATTTTTTACTTTGGAATAATTTCGGGACAATTCAGGGCTAAAATTCCTCTTTAAAGGGTTTGAAGTTTTGAAGTTCTTTTTTCGAGAACTTAAAAAGGTTTTGAGAAAGCAGAAGTTTGGATCAAAGCGCTTTAGCCGGCATCACAGCACTCGAGCTTCCTAAAAGTCTAAAACACGTGTCTCTTTGCACTTATCGCACGTTTTCTCTTACGTAATTGGCTTGAATTAAAAATTTCACCTCGTGTCAAAACCGGCATGGTTATTTGCATCAAGTGTATGAAACGTTGATGGCATATTAAAACTTCGAAGACCTACTGTGTCCCATCATCTTCCTATCAATATTGGAGTTTTAGCAGATGTTGGACTTGAAACGTCTACCTTACTGTTTTTTTTTTCCCGACGACACCAGCTCGCGCTACACACTCAATACAATAAAAAGGAAATGCTTTCCATCGTGTCACTTCTTTGAGATCTTTTCTTCCACAAATTAAGATTTTCTATGAATTCCAACCGGCTGGATGTACATAGGACCAATTTATTTAACAACTTCATTACACTTATTAAATATGACACGCTTCCTCGTTAAAATTAAAACCTTTTATTCGTTTAGTATCACCCACGGAAAAAGGAAGGAGATACAGATCAAAGCGAGATATGAAACAATAACCGAGATATTTTGACCCACTGTTACAGGATAGAAAACAATTTTACTGCGTTGACCAATTAAAAAAAACGAGAAATCTACTTCCGCATTTTCTTCACGTTGTCATATTCTCTTTCTGTTGTAAGTTTACATTTGCTTTTGATAATGGTTTCTTGCACAATGAAAATACCAACATGATTAGAATGGTTTTCGATAGGGAGGATCTGTTTATCAAAGTTTATTACTTGCGGGTGTAAAAGTAATATTGTTTGTCTCGCTGTCTGAATTATTCTGCACGCAAGCCGTGTCGGATACTAGGGTTGCACTCGATTTTGCAATCGCCCGTGAAGATCCCCCTCAGTTCTTGTTTACGAAAAGCGCGACAGAGAAAGCTTGAGGAAAACAGCCAAGGGCCAGACAGCACTAAGTGGTGAAAGCTTTTTCACGTGTTCAGTTCCATTATTATCAGCCACTTTATAAGTGTCATTTCAGTCTTTTAAGTAGAACGTATATCTGATGGTTGTAAAGTTGTAATAGATAATTGGGAGAACACTTTGAAAAATATTCAAAAGGTTTGTATGAGAATCCAAACTTTCCTAGCTGCATTCCAAACTTAGCATGTCAAAGAAACAATAATTTCATTCAACGTAGTAACTGAATTGTGTTTTTCTCAACTGCTGTATTTTTTTTCTTTACAAACAATTTACGAGGGAAACGGTTTGAGTATAAACGATGACTTAGGCTTTTCATATGTCGCTTTTTTCCACTCATTTGAGTTTTGAAGAGAGACTGAGCCCTAAAACTGATGTCAGAGTATGGATTGTTTGGCTCTCAGGTGATCACCCGATTTAAGCACTCAGATAAAATTATAAACTTGCAAAGTCTCGAACCTTTCGTCGTTGTTTCTGGAAATGCCACGCTTCATTTAAATCGAAAAATTAGGCCTGCAACTTAAATTTTCCTCTTAAGATTTCGAACAAATCTGCCTACGTCAGATTAAAAAAAAAAAAGCGTTTAAATTAAAAAGCTATGCGGTGAAAGGATCAGTTGGAGCACAGGAAACGACAGCTTGAGTATTTTAATTTTTTCTCTAGTATTCAATTCGTGTTGAGTGACCAGCACTCCGGCATCAATACTCTAATCTTAAAACCTGAATTGCATCCAACGCACTTGGAATGAGATCGGCTTTTATGTTTTCAGTCGTAGTAATTTGCATGAAGTATTTTACCGCCTCATATTCACAAATAAACACTTTTAAGATACAATACCCTTTTCAGTCGTGAGTGTGATTTCTCAAGATCTCCAGCAGTAGGCGTTAAAGTGCTTTTGATCCAATTTGTGTTCAATCAAGAAAT
>JAEMWC010001045.1:292500-296517 GCA_016490735.1 Pachyseris speciosa
AATTTGTTTAGTTGGTTTTCATAATAATTTTCTCAGTCCATAGTCTTATTTTACAATTGACAGCGATGATCTCTTACTTCCTCCTCCCACACTGGCTGTCCTTGGCCCTCTCTCTCCTTCCTTCCTCTCTGCGTGCAATCAAATGCATAACGCATCTCAAATCATATCAGTGTGAAAGAACGTGCCTTCCTGATACATTTTCGCCCACGAGAATAATCGTTGAAGTTCCTGATCATAAAAATGGCAGAACGCATGAATAATCACTCTAAGCGGAAGTCAGAATATAGTACCAAGCTATCCGTTGGCAACGACGGAAAAAGATTACCGCTACATTTAAGTGATCGGAAGAAACCACGTACAAAAGGTTTAGAGTGGTCGAAAAATTTTGTTACGGTTTACATTTGTCAAATCAAGATTCAGAGGAAAGGTTAGCTGACCAGTTGGCTAGTTTTAATGATTCTAAGACGCTCTTAAACATACATAGTTGAAAGGAAAAGCAAAACAGTGCAGAAATTAGAACGATCGTGAAAGTGAATATGGATTGTTATTTTAATGAAGAAATTTAAAACATTGTTCTTCCGCTTTTGTTATGATATACTCGATTCCTTTCAAGTTTCCTATTCTTAAAACTACTATATTTAGCTAAGGTTTTAAAATTGTATATTTTTGGAAAGAGCAAATATAAATGTTCAACTTTGAAGGTTTTTAATTAAAGACCCAGTTTTGCTATTGAGTTTGTTTAGTGGCGAACGCCGGTAATCTCTACGCGTTAGACCGGTATGCTTCCAAAGAAGCATGTTTTAGTTAAGATTCGCACAATGCACTGCCAGAGGCGAGATTCTGTGATACATTCGCGAAGGAGCGATAAGCCGGATGGTAGCAGCCACGGAGGAAACAACCACAACATAGATAGTTGAAAGGAAAGGCAAAATAATTTAGCAATAAGAACTGAGAACGGCCAAAACGATCGTGAAACTGAATATGGATTGCCGTGTTAATGAACAAATTTAAAACACTGCCAAACAGAGAAGAAACAAAGAAGCATGTATTTTTAAGTTTCGCACAATGCAGTGCCAGAGACAAAATTCTGTGGCACTTGTTTCACCCATTATTAAATTAAAGAACATGTCTCGCTGTTATGTGAACAAAGTACTAGAGCGAATTTCGTCGGACCTTAGAAAAAAGTTTCAACAAGTTTTCACAGTCTGTTAGATCCGCCACTAGTTCAAAGATCAGGACTGTTTACCTCCAGAGAACACCCACATATAGAACAGCGAAAATGACCTGTTTAGCAATGCTTTTCAGCCGCTAATGTGTGACGTGCTTAGCATGTTTGCTGAATCAATCAAAGTGCTATTTCAGTACGTTTGTTGTTGCATGATTTCAAGGTTAAACGAAAACTGCTTTAGCACACCATCGTCACAAGCAAACATATTTGGGCTCCCGAAGCAGTCGAGCCCCAAGACTTTATGTGCATTGTTCGGGCAATGCAACCGCTGGCCAGATTTCCTTCTTCTGCTTAAATCTCGTGACTGCATGTTGTGACATTTCTAATGTCAATGACTAGGTAAAAATCAAGTATTTCTTAAACTTTGGATTTTGTTTCCCTTGCGCTGCTATTTTTAGCGACTCAATTTGATGACTCGGCTCAGTCTGAAAAATTCACAACTACTGTACTCATGAATTATTTTCGGCACTGTAAGTGAAAATGTTATATTTAGCAAGTACGGAACTTCCCAGTTCTGTCGGCGATAAATATCTTATCATAGAGTAAAGTTATCCCTAAAATAGTAATCGTCACCGTAGCCCTGAGGCATGTCAGAAATTGCTAGGCATTCATCAATTCATGTGCTGTAACATATAAGTACCCGACAGTTGTAAATACTTTCTGTAGAAATAGTTGCTCTCGGGCAACTATTACATGAGAGAGGATAATAGGATAATGCTCGAGACTGATCATGAGAGATTCCCCTCTCCCCCCCGCCACCCCTACCCTCAACCCTACCACCCCCCCCCCCCCAAAAAAAATTAATTGAGCTACCTCGTGGGAACATTTGGGAGGAAATAGTGTTGCCTTTTTGTCATAAAAACATCAAAATTCGCACGTTAATCATACATGTTCGGTCTACTGATTCCACTTCGCAAGAGCGGGGGACAGGTCACTTTCTTTCGCGGGTGAACAAGTGAATTTCTGCTATTAGGCGCGATCGACTGTATAAAAACCAGAACTAAAAATGCGAACAAAGACACCAAAATGACATTTTTTTGTTCTTTTACTTAAGAAATCCGCAAAATGCTGGTCTCATAGTGAGTGCGCTCCAAAAGAATGTTGCGCGGGACTGGCACACAAAAGAGCTGGAATCTGCATCCATCAACCTCAAGTGGCAGAAGTGTGTAAGCCGCGCATAATGGTAAGATTACATTAAACTACCAATTGTTCTCGGAGCTCACAGCTTGAGATATCCAAACGCGATAGGATCGATGAGGTCGTTCATTCAATTGTATAAGTTCAAATGAAGCGGCACACTTATGAAAAGAAAAGAAACGACCAAACAAACAAGAGGCTCCTCAAAGTCGGAATAATTTCCTGCTGTGTCAGCGACCCTCAAAGTCTAGGTTTTTTTTAGGTTTTGCCGGCTACTGATGCGGTCTCCTCAAAGGTTTTACCAACATGGTTATCTTAGGGTGCGTTCCTTTGGGTGATCCGAGTTCGGATCAGTGATCCAATATCTGTCTGGATCTGTCTGGATCATGGTGCATCAAAGGAACCGGCGAATCCATGACCAGAGTGGATTCGACGGTTCCTTTGATGCACCATGATCCAGACAGATCTTGGATCACTGATCCGAACTCGGATCACCTCAAAGGAACGCACCCTTAGTTTGTTGCTTTCGCAAACACAAACGTTTTCTAGATTGAACTCAATACACACTCACCTATCCTATGTGAAAACCATCAGTAGATGATTCTCGCTGAATCTGAAATGCCATGAATTTACGTTTATTCACCTTCTACTCAAATCCGTATTCACGAAATTTTACCAATTTCTTCCCTTGTATCCCACTCAAAGTGGTCGAAACGGGTATGTTTTCTGATGCAAATACTCGCAATAATACCAACCGCATGAACCTCAACAGCAGAAAAGTAATAAGGTTAAAGTTGCTGATTAAATGTTTTTTTGTACTTCTTCTCGCAGCCTGGTGCTCGTGAATGTCCTTGTCGGATCGGTTTGACTTGTTCAACAAAAAAAGCACAAACGGGAATGGGCGCTGTGTTTACATTACCATAGACCCTGATGAGGTTGACGAAACACAACGACAAGGGATCTATTAGATAGAGAAATGTATAGGAGATAAAGTTATAGAGTGATAATGTTACTGCTTGGATCAGAATAAGTGTTTTTCTGTGCGGAGACGCGTTAACTGACTTCGTAGGACTTGACAAGGCTGAAATAATGCTTGCAGGCGTTTGCCGAATATCTGCATGTTGATGACATCAACTAGGACACCTTGTATTTCATTTTAAACTTTCAGATTCTTAGCTATCAGAAAGATCGAAATCACTGTTAGTATTAAATTGTTCAGATGGTATTTATTACCATCCTTAGACTGTCATGACGCATGTTGACTGGTTTACTCATCTTCCCCTGAATAGGCTGATGGAGGTTAACGATGGTAGTAAAAAGCAGCGAGTCCCATTCTTTCCCATTCCTTCTTTTCCATTCATTCCCATTCCATTCCCATTCCCACAGTTTCTTTAGAAACTAACCCCCTTTAGTCCCATTCTTTGACTCGTTCAGAAACTGGCTCAAAATTTCGGCCGCAAAACATTTCTCTGTATACTTACAGAGAAAATTTGCAAATTTACGCCAGGGCTAATAGTCCAGTTTCGAGTTCGCCAAAACCGCTGAATAAAAGTACTGAGAACGCATTTGTACAGGGTTAGCCTCGACCTAAAGTAAAAATATTCACAAATTCTAGCGAGGAGATGACCTGTTTACAGCTCTGTCTATTGTTT
>JAEMWC010001046.1:0-30000 GCA_016490735.1 Pachyseris speciosa
AGTCGCTGTTATCAAAGTAATTTTCTCCGAGGCAGCCGCCTGGCCCATGTCCTTGTAGATGTCTTCTGTTTCGATTTCGAGCAGAAAGCTGTCCGTGTCTGTGTAAAGGAGCTCGCATTTGTCCCATAGTTTTCTTTCAGGACGTTGTAGAAGATCGTTCCAACAACAACTTGCTATTTTCCAGGAACGTCATGCCTGTGTAAACGGGTTTGTTGAGGCACAGCTTGCTTTTACGCATGCTGATCCCGGCAACGTCGTTTGCAAAGAACTCATGCCTTGAGTACAAGGGGTTGCGATGAGTTTTCTGAGCTTGGTCGTCTCGTGGCTGCGCACAAGTTTCACATCAGTGCGGTTGCGCAGGTTTTCCATGGTTTTTTCCGAAGACTGAGTTGTTCATCAGCTTGTAGAAGTCTTTCTCGAAGTCGCTTTTGGCCTTCTTTCTGAATTCTGTGTTCACTCTGATGTAAGGCTCCATCCAGCGTTCTTGTTCAAATTCCAACACTCTGTGGACCTTCTTTCATGCCCTGCTCCAGATAAAACTGCAGGTTGCGGTAGTGTACGACATAGCTGTTTTTGTCCTGCAGCGTCAGCAAGAGTTTTTTGCAGTCTGGCGGGTTGAGATGGAGGTCGTTGATCAGCTTCTTCTGATAGGGGGACAACCATTCTCTTTTCACAACTTTTTCTCAGGTGCAGGGAAACTGTTGTGCTCTTTGTGAAGTTCTTTGTTTTATTTCAAGATTTTCATCCTCTCACGGAAGCCAACCACTCCACTTGAATTTCCCCACGGGAAGCGTCTCGCTCATGACCCAGCCGTACAGGTTTGTTGGCGTCGAGATCCATGATGAAGGTGGTTGGTTTGCTTTTGTCGAAGTCCGGCACCAGAGGATTGTTGGCTTTGGCGTGCCTTTTGCTGACCATTGAAATGCCTCCGCGCATCCCCCGCTCCACGAAGAGGTGCATGTCGACGTCGGTGAGGAGCTCCAGTTCGATCCCCGTCTTTTTCAGGAGAGCGTCCCACGACAGACCAGGGGAGGTGTAATAGTGTGCGGGTCCAGGCCGTACTGCTTCTGGCAAATGTCTCCGAAGTTTTCGAAAACGTCAGCCAAAAGCGCAACGTCGGTTTTCATATAAAGGTCGTGGTAGTCCCCTCGGGTTTTACACCCGAACGTTTCCCAGAGTTTGTTTGCGTGTGCGAAGTCTTTGTCTGAGATGTGTTCGCCGGTCAGCCTGCTGAAGAAGAGCTCTTTGGCTGGAAGGCTTGTTTCGGAAAACTTGTCCCACGAGTCCACTACTCATAGGATAGATGCCTTTCTTACACAGCAGATCGAGTTTTCCTGCTTCGGGGCAGAGTTTTTTCGTTATTTTCAGTGCCTCTTTCGGAGTTGATTTCACCAGCACGTCAAGGCTGGCCAACAAAAATGCATTGCTGTCAATGAGCCGCAGATTTCCCAATGAGAATGAGATGTATTTTTCCATGTTTTTGGCGATGCAGTTTAGCTCCCTGTCTCCTCTTACCTTCGACATTGCCTGCATCAAATGATGTGCATCGTATCCTTTCAGATTGTGGAACACGACAGGATATGGATAGTCGTCGGGTTGATCGATTCGCAGCTTCTTGTTGCACTCGTCGTGGGCCTCTCCACGGAAGCGCCCTGTGATGTGGCAATGATCCTTGACTGCATCCCTGAAGTTTTTGCGCATCAATGGTTCTGCGCAGAATAAACATATTTTGCTGATTTTTGTCATCTTTTGGTTTCTTTCGGCTTTGGGCCCAATGAAGTCTTTTTGTGCTTTGTAACGGCATGCTTTGTGACTTTGCCCGTTGTAGTTACCTGTGTTGTTGTCCCCACACTCGACTGAGTCGAGAAACCCTGGTTTGATCAGGTTTTCGTTGCAAATGTGACATTTTTTGGCATGTTTGAAATTTTGCCAGTCGTTGTGTGTCATTGTGTTTGGTTTTGGTGTTTTCAGTGTTTCCCGCATTTTGCTTTCCAAGCGCAACAACCTTTCGAGAAACTCTGCAACAACGTTTTGTTTGCCGTCGCAACCTTGCCTGTATTGCAGCTTTGGCCGTCGCTTCTGACAAATGTCATTGCAAAACCGCATGCTGTGTGTTTGTCTGTTTTTTCTGTGCAGGTTGTTCTTTCGCGTTGGTTTTCAGGAATTTTTTTAACCAAGGCTTCGAAGTCAGCGTAAATCACAAATGGAGCTTTCATTTGTTTGAAGAAGTTTTGAAACTTCAGTGTGTTTTTGCCTTTTTCGGGCATTTCAATTCTTGTTGGGGTTCCGTTCACACCGTTGCAATATTTCTGGTGATTGGCAAGAATCTTTTCTGTTGTGAAACCAATCAGGCACATTGTGTAGAAATGCTTTTTATGCTCATGTTTTGTTTGGTCATAAAGCAAGGATGACAGCTTTTTGACGAACAGTAGTGTGTTCTTTCCTCCTCGTGAAGAAGCAACAGATTCGTTCTTTGGACGGTTTTGTCTTTTGTGCTGATCCTGAGAACAGTCACATCGTTGTTTTCCCACCTAAACACGTTCAATGCAAGGGTGGGGTTTTGTTTTTCGAGTTTGTCAAGTTGTTTCAGTGGTGTGGGGAGCATGATGCCGCCCCAGTTGATACCATCGTTTGTTGGATATTTTCTGGGTCTTTGTGGTTTTCTCTCGGCTGGAAACAGAGCAGATCTGAGCGCCCATTTCAAACATTCGTTGTCTCTGTTTTGCACATTGATGATTGCCTTTTTTACTGCCAACTTCTTCGGCGTTGGAATGAAAGTGCCATCTCTTAGTGGCTGGTATCTGGCGACGTTGACATAGGCGATCGAGATGCTGTCAATTACCCATCCAGGACCTCGCTCCGACAAGTTGTCAATTTCCCCGTTTATCTGGTCGAGAAATTGGTCATATCTTTGCCCAAAGTCCTGGGCAAGGTTTGCTTCCCTGAAGACGCGAATGTCTCCTTTGAAATAATGTTTTTGGGTTTTCAATTCCATTTGCCCTTCTTCGTTTCTGATTTCGCGGTTGAAGTGAATGTCCATTCCAAAAGAAACCTTGATGTTCCCAAGAGCTCGCGTTTTTCGCCTTTCCAAGACCTGAAGGGCTTTGTCTTCGAAAGTTTCAATGGAGAAGGCCAGAAGGTTTCTCGCCGCTTGACGGTCTGGATTAACAACCCTTCTCCAAACATGGATCCAGTCTTGGAAATCTGTGGTTGAAACACGGAAATCGTCCCGAGCCCTTCGAGGGTGTCTTGACCGTAAAACTCGTTAAGGACTTCTTCCCCAATGCGTGCTGTGGCTATTCTTGTGTGTACCCTCTACACCCTTGTCTCTAATAGGGGGTGTAGTGTGGCACTTCAGGGTATCAGGGCAGCAAGGAAAAAAGTTTGGCGCGCTGAAACAAAAAGAACCTGCACAGAGACACGCACATGTAAGGTGGCGGTTCTGGTCACTGCGACCAGGAGCAACGACCATACCCTATCCACCAAGGAGCGAAGCGACGAAGGTGGATGGGGTTATGGTTGTTTTGAGTGCGAGCTGTGCCAGAACCGCCACCTTACATGTGTGTGTGCCTTTTCTATATAACTACTTAACCGTCTTCGACTTACCCTTTGCTTCTCCACTCCTTCATCCAAGACACTTTCATGTTCTAATTGTTGCCATAAGCAGCCTTTCAGTACTGTTTCCCACATACTGATAAAAACTACCAACCTCGATGTTGACGCAGTCTTCAACACTAATTAAGCCTCTGCCTCCTTGTCAGTGATCTCTTGACTTATAACCTGTCTACATCTGCTTGAAGATGAAGCGATCTATAAATCGTTAATAGCTTCCTTGTTTTTTCTGTCCAATGCGCTTAAATCATCCTTTCTGCATCTGATGATGCCTGCCCCATATCGCACCAACGAAACTGTTCTTGAGTTAATTGGACTCACAATATTTCCACCGTTCAACTTTGATTTAAGAATGGTTCTGATCCTCCTCAAATACTCTTTCCATCTTTACTGTTTCATGTCATTTTGTTTCATATCATTTGCCTCCATTATTCCGAGATGTTTGTATCCATCACCTTCCTCAAGCCCTCGATGACTTGGGCATCCGGTAAAACAGTACCTTCGCATGCACACGCTTTTAACCACGTTCCATAACTAGCGCAGCACATACATTCTGCTAATTCCAAATTCCATTTCAATGTCTCTAAAAATTGGGGCATTATTTACCAGGGTGTCGATATGCTTCCATATAATTTTAAATCATCCGAGATCATAAATAAGGCCCTTCCTGTCTTCTTGGTCATACCCAACCTTCATTTGCTCATTACCATATAAAGAAAAAGGAATGAGGGACGCAACAAATGACAGTGGGGTAGGATATCCCCCTAGAAAATTCCTCTTCCTATATTAACAGTACCCAAGGACTGTCCTCCTCCCTTTAACTCCGTTTTCCACTGTACTATATATTTTTCCATTAAGGCAATCATATTCGCCGCTGCTCCAAACATCTGCAATTATTTGATGAGCCATCAATGTGGGATCATGTCATGAGATATTTGTAGTCTACCCACGCCATTCTAAGCCCAGTTTGTCTTCTCTTACATTTTCTTATAACCATCTTATCAATTAGTAGTTGGTCTTTCGTACCTCTGGACGTTCTTCTACAGCCCTTCTGTTCTTCAGGTTGTAGACGTTTCTCCTCCAAATAGCTGTACAGCCCATCTCCCATTATACCAGTACACAGTTTCCACATTAATGGTAAACATGTTATTGCTCCAAAGTTGGAAGCAATGTTCCTCTTTTCTTTGTCTTTAAGAATCAATGTTGTTCTGCCTATTGTAAACCATTCAGGAATTTGGTTTGTAGTCAAGTAGTATTGCAGTTGTAAGGCTATTCTTTCTGTGCATGATGTTAAATTCTTCAACCAAAATTCTTGTAAACCATCTGGCCCAGGGGTTTCCAATTCGCTATCGTTCTTAGCTGTCTTATCACTTTTTCTGGTGTAATCACTGTCTTTCGGCTTTTGCATTCCCGACAGTCTGTCTTCCACTTCCTTAAGCCAGTCAGCACTACTGTTATAATACACTGGGTTATCCCAGATATTGCCCCAAAATGCCTTCTTTCATCAGCATCTGGTGTTATAGTGTTGTCAGTTTCCACGTTTTCAATCTTTTCAAAGAGACGTTTCTGGTTCGACTGAAACATCCTATTTTGCTTATATTATTCAGTCCTGTCTTGGTATCTTCTGATCCGGTGGCTTTTAAGCTAATACCCTCTGCTTTAGCTCCTCTACTTATATCTTTCTTAAGTTATGCAACCTGTCCCTCTAGTCTCTTTTTCCACCAGGGTACTGTCCCTCTGCTCCTCTGCTTTGGTTTAACTCCAACCCTTTTAGTAACTACCCTTTGCTGCATCAAGCAACAGCTCATTGTTATTGGTCATATCTCTGTTCTCAATAAAGACGATAACCTCGTTTACTTGGTCCACTTTCTCTTTCAACCGTTTCGTTCGATATTTCTTAAGTTCTGTGGGGGTTCACCCCCATTATTGAAAGTTTCTAGTATCTCCTCTGCTAGCTGGATTTCCTCTATGCTGCATTCTTTTCTCTTCCATACTGTTAAATACCTCCTGGGTGAATGACTGTTCAGTGCGCACGCCATCCTTGTCCATTACTGAGCTCGTTTAAATCCCAGAATCCCCCTGAACGCTATTTTCATTTACCATCATGTTTGGATTCTCCACATTCTCGCATTCTTGAGTTCCATGACTTATTTCACTCCTTATTTCCTCCAGTTCCACCGCAGAAAACCATTCGTTCGCTCTTATCATTCTAGCCTGGTCCGCCAGTTCAGTAGCTTCAAAAACCCCAATCTCTTAAGAGAGTGGAAACACAGGAAGCACATAAATCGCTTAAATCACGATAGATCAGTAAAATAACCACACAGATAGCAAGTAACACACCTTGGATGTAAGGTAAGGCTTTTTTATTGAGACGTTTTTCGTATATCTATCAACTAGAACTGATTATAATTTGCAGCCATCTTGTTTATAGCGGAGGCGGAGCACCATTGTTAAGAAAATATGGTAACCCATCTAATCGAGAAACTTTGGTTTTGGCCACCGTACGTAAGTACGTCGACCGTCTGTCCGTACGTACGAACGTACGTCCGCCCGTCCATGTATGCGATGTGAAATGTCCCATTAATTGTGTGTTGGAACCCGCGTTTTGTGTACATCTTTTAATATTGACGTAAATGTTATGGCCAATTGACACCTGTCAACAACCTCGTTCCCAGGATCCTCTCTCTTCCTCCCTCGAGAAAGTTCCCTGGTTGCGGCTGGTCACGTGTCCAGGCGTAAAAATCAAATCCGCACAGAGGGTGGGTCCTCTACTTTGTGGAGACAAACTATAACCTTCCTGCCCCTCCCTTTCAATCATTTTTCTGGAATCTGCAAAAATCTAGCAGACACGTGACCAGCCGCAACCAGGGTACTTTCTCGAGGGAGGAAGAGAGAGGACCCTGGGAACGAGGTTGACCTGTCAAAACAAGGTATTCGCTGACCAGTAGTAGTAGTAGTAGTAGCTGACCATATCGCGGGCTCAAGTTAAGACCTCATCGAG
This sequence comes from Pachyseris speciosa, assembly GCA_016490735.1. NCBI lineage: Eukaryota > Metazoa > Cnidaria > Anthozoa > Scleractinia > Pachyseridae > Pachyseris > Pachyseris speciosa. The sequence goes on from JAEMWC010001046.1 coordinate 6,614, forward strand.
GTCAGCTGTTTTTTTGAAGTTGACCGCTGACCAGGTACTGGTTTTCGATTGGATCGCAGGCTGAAGCCAGGTGTAGGACACCCAAACCAAAACGAGGCTTAATTTTTCACGCGCTTTCTGCGGCTCTAGATTTCACATTCAGTTGGTTTCTTCATTTTGAGCACAACAACTTCATCTTCTTCGAAGTTCTGTCTCTTAATTCGCGTAAAAGGCATAAAAATCAAGAACTACTTAAAAGATACTTCGGAAGGTGAATTTTCAACTGATAAAATGGAGGGGCAAAGCATTTTTCTCAGGAAATGGCGCCCGGATCGCGTGGTTGAAAAACAAAATGATTTAACGCTTCAAGGACTGTTTCACTTTAACGCGGCATCTTGCAGCTCACCAGGAATGTTCACTTAACAATTCACCAGCATTAATGGGAGGAACGAGTAACTCAAACTTGGTGGAAGAAGTTCTTTCTTTGGACAAACTGTTTGCTATATTTTGTAGATGCGTGTTTTTACTTTAGTGGATTCGTAGAAAGCTCGACAACACAGGTAACTTAAATAAATTGAAGCTTAGCATTTGAGGTTTAATCATTGTTACTTTTGCTCAGGAATGAGACTTTGTCGACTGGATATAAATAACAATCTACTCGTTTTGGACACAAAGAAGTAGCTAGTGGAATTGTTTGTTTGCTGTTTTGCTAGCAAGCGAACGAGTGTTTTCCTCCGCATGGCTGACTGTACATGTTTTTCGACGTCAGTATTTCTACAGTGGTTAAGAAATGAAAGAAATGTTTGCCCTTATGTTTTTAACACGTAATCGCAATGAGTCCTCGTATGTCTTATGTTTTTGCGCGACAAGGGCAATTTCAGCAAATTTCTGAAAACACAAGTGATATTAGTCGTTAATTTTACTCGGCCCCATGCGATTACCTATCCAATCTATCAGGATTGTTTTCCTTTTTCTCTTTTCTACGACATTTAAGCTTATGTCTAAGCTTAACCCATTGGCGCCCGTACCGGCCAAAACCGGTCGTACAAGACTCCCATACTTTCTCAATCGCACGAATATTGCCTTAAATGTCAGTTGTGAGCACGAAATGGAATGTCCTTTAAATTTGGATATCCAATAAACGCAAGAAACGTGGCGATTTTTACCAAATATGGCCTTTTGAGTTTGGACAAGAACGAAACTGACCGTTTTTCACGTCAAAGACAAACGACGAAAATGCCCCTTTTCGCCTTTATCTTTTTTAAACAAATCATCGTCGAAAAACCAAACTTCAACCATCATAACAAAATTCAGTCCTTGTTCTAGTTTACAAATGACTTTCTTTGTTCATATTCTTCTTCCGAGCGTAGATACAGCTTTTTGTTCCAGTGCATTCGGGCCTTTCCGCCATTTTCAACATTTCGACCGCATTGCATGCTGGGAAATAACGAGAATTTTTGACAGCGCCCGTTCTATCCCCCCAATCGTTTCACACATAAACTAAGACTACAGCCACTCCGACCTAACGCCAAAAATTCCTGCTTGTGGTCATCTTCAGTGCTCGCAAGTTCCAAAATATGCGGCGGTAGGTCGAGAAATTCATCAATAGTCGAGTCCCCCGGTCAGTGTTGTAAAGTGCCTAGAACAGCTAGTGATATAGGCGCTATATAAATAGAGTTATTATTATTATTATTATTATTATTATTATTATTAAGTGTCCGACCGGCCAAATTCCCAGTTCGTCGAATAACAAGCCAAATTTGACAACAAAGTACATCACCTTGCTCGATTCTTTGAGAAAGTGGACTCATAGCTACCGTCACGCTTAATGATGTTTATCAGGCAGCCACTAAAGATAAAAATGGCTGTAAACTTAGCAAAACTCGCAAGGAAACCGAACTTGAGCAATTGTTGTAGCTGCACGGATGAAAAATAGCTACCTCAGAATGACGTTTTCAGAAACCTTGAGCCTCCAGTGCATTAGGACAACACCACTTTTCCATGGGAGTTTCAATAAAGAGTCACAAAATGCTATGGATCGTTTATAGGTGGAAAATCACTCCGAAAAGGTAAAAACGGCTGGGTGCCCACAGGTCAACGTACTACGAATATGTTTGTTAAGTCCCGGCTAAAAGATCAAACATTTTCATCCAACATCATGTTTGTCACACGTTTGGTGGCTAAATGCATAACAATGTTTGACCAAACAGTGGACCAAGGGAGTCCAAAAAAATGATTTTTTCGTATTACCACTGAAATTTTCGACTTAATGTGGTTTATTTGGTTGCTTTTCACCGTTTATATACGATTTGTTTGTTGGGGTGGCTAAACGATCAAACATTTGTTCGTAATGCGAAATTTTGGATGAACACGTTTGATCTACAATCTTGGACGAAACTACTTGAGAAAAGAGGCCTCCTGGGGCCAAAAAATCCTTCTCCAATGTGTGTGAGTCAACAAGATCCCTAAAGTAACTTCCCTTCCCCTCTTCCCCTTTTCAATGTTGACGTTGGGAAGTCACCATTGTCAGGGAAACGGTTAGGAGGCACAGACAACATGAATTGGGGGGGGGGGGGGGGGGGGAGGGGGACTTTGAGACTCAATTGATCGTTGTGTGCACGTACAAAAGCTTCTAAGCTCCATTTTCTCAATAGTTTTGTCCAAGATTGTGTACGAGACTTTTTTGAAATTTCCTGTGTAGTGCAAGAGTTGCAAGTCCTAAGCAGCTGTTTTTAGTCACTCATATGAGCCTGTCATCAGTTAAAGCTCTGTTGTTGCCATGTTTGGATTCCAGTGAAATATAATGAGCCAACAATGTATCCCTGAGTTTATGAAATGTTCCTGAATTACCTGTCGTATACTCCAAAACCCACTTTGCAAACTGGAGATTTCTGCTGTCACTATTCGACTGTTGTTTGTCCGATCATCTGCTGGGGAAAGCGTGAGGTCATGTGTCTTAAAAAAAGCATTACTGATGATCGCGAAACGGAAGTGACGGCCTATTTGTTAGCCGCTACATCATTTAATTGTATTGAGACTATATCCCGCGGGAAATTCAACGCGAATCGCGCCAACACATGTTTCGCAAACCGACCTTATTAGCCGATACACAAGTATGCCATTAGGTATATCACGGTTAACTTAGCAAAAGAGAAATAATGGATCAATAAAACAACGATTAACAGAATTTCAACGGTTAACAACGAACGCGAAATAAAACAATAGACTATCACTCCTATTTATATAAAAGTACTGTAAACCGTGTTAATCGTTCAAATGCGAAGACTTCCCCGTGTTAATCGTCCCAAATCCAAGTATTTAATCGTTGTAATCTTTTTGTGGATACAAAAAGGACAGATATTCTCTTTCTGTGATGCGATAGTACCATTTAGTCCATTGCGATACAGCTCTTCACATTTGCGAGGTATGTGTTACGAACGGAGGTCGGTGTGATGAAATAAAGTCATTGCGTGACCAGTTGTCTCTAATTGTTCATCCCAAAAATATCGCTTTCCTTTAGCCTATTTTGCACTATCAAATGTGCATTTCACACCTATGAATACTTTGTGCGGTTGTACTTTTCCTCAAATGATGATGTCCAGTCAGATATCCATTCTGTCAATATATATAGACCTATATAATGTCATCCATGATTTCGGAAGCATAGAAACTTGTACATTTTGCTAATTCCGCATGCTGAAAATTACTTTCTGCTCCAATTTTTTTTTATCGAAGGCACAGTAAAGTACACCTTCTCATTATCTCTACAGTTGCCAGTCTCTTGTCAAGTGGTGAAAGTGCAATGTTCACCGTTCTTATTGTGTAACTAACCGAACTTCTTAAGCATCTGATTTAACGATAATTAACGGCAGAAGCAATTTATGCGTGTATCGGACCTTTTCGCCAGTTTCTCAGTCATACTATCACGGACGAAACTACTTGAGAAAAGAGGCCTCCTGGGGCCAAAAAATCCTTCTCCAATATGTGTGAGTCAACAATATCCCTAAAGTAACTGCCCTTCCCCCCCCCCCTCCCCTTTTCAATGTTGAAGTTGGGAAGTCACCATTGTCAGGGAAACGGTTAGGAGGCACAGACAATTTTGGATTCCTTTATATTTTGTCAGTAGAATCCCTTTTGTAAACTGTTAAAGAAAACCCAGGCAATAAACCTTTCCGAAGATTTTCGTTTTTGATCAGTTCCGATACAACTTACAGTGCCACGTGATCACCTCACTGGCGGCGGTAAATTTTGTCAACATTTGGTGCTTTTCCAAATCGCGCACAGGGACCGCGCAGCAAGTTTTGAGGGGGGGGGGGGGGGGTAAAGAAGAACGCGGGGAAGTTAAGAAAGACGGCCTAGTGACTTGAAGCGATCTTTTTAAGCTATGGAGGGTATCCTTTTGATAAAACATTACTGTGAAATAATCCCTGCAAGATGGGTGTTTATATGTTGCTTTAAAGTTTGGATAACACTGGAAAACCTGGAAAATCGTGTCCTGTCACATCGACATGTGCACCAAGAGTCGTATACTTCCTTATTACTGGTTTACCCCGTATTTATAATCGGTAACGGATAAAAACCCAACTTGGACAATTCAAAACCCACGCGTCGACAACGTTAAACATACATTTTTCATAGCAAATAATTGTAATGGTCGCGCAGTAGCATGTTTGTATTTTTTAAAACAAAGTTATTGGTTATGTTTTATTTTTGGTGAAGAATACATAAACAATTGTTCCAATACAAAATATAATCATTTGATAAGTTTTTTGATGTAATGTAATAAATGAACAGGAGTGTTTTATCAAGTTTACCCCTCACGGAAGGGGATCCACCCTCCTATGTCCATAACCCCATTCTCGACCCCAGAGCCCTTCCCTTTTGCGCATGTCTAACGGGCATGACTGCGGGAAGGGCTCTGGGAACTCTACGCAAGCTCCAGCTCTGATTGGTTATCAGTTCAAAGATTGAAATTGCTTCTGATTGGCCAACTCGGTATGCGCGAAAAACTAAACGGTTACTCTTGTGAAGCGAACTACAAAATAAACATGAGTGAAACCCCTAAAACGTCCTTCCTTGAACAAACAGTTTCTGCTCTACCTTTAATGCGATTTCCAAAATTATTCAGAATTTCATTTTCAAGTGCCAACCGCCAAACCGCGTTAACGTTTTGGCTTCCACCTTTCCGAACACACTCTGGGACGAAAAAGCCATTTGCATTGAAAACTATTGAAGTTTCATGTGCGCTAAATACAAGGTTTAGATTCATAATTCCCGTATTCTTTATCTCTAATAATAGTGCAAAGGGATAACTAGATGAAAGACGACGCCCAGTTCAACAAGCATGAATTGTTATTTATTGATGTAATCTTCGACGCAGTCGGCCTTCAGTGTTTTGTGTGTTCATCGCTTAGGGTCGTTTCAGAGCCACAAACTTCCGTTGTTTTTATTTCCAACTATCGTGCTACTTCTCACTAAAACAATTGAAAATATAAAATCGATTAAACATGACCAAACTCCAGAACACCACGTAAGTCAAGATTCGGTGAATTGCTTAACCTGAGTCGGGAAGTTTTGATGGATAGGTCCTCAAATAACTGAAACTATCCGATCGATTTTCCTGAGAAACGTACAGGAAATCAACGGACTCAGCCGCCACGCTTCTGATGCTTGCTTGAAACTGCTTTGGGCCATAAATCATCGATCATCGCCTCTTGGTTGCAGTCGGAAGCCGCTGGAAATTTGATTGATGTCGGGCAGCGAGAACCGCAGTTGTCGGTTGAGATTTAAACTTCAGAGTTCGCGTGTTATTAAAAGGCACAGCAAGCGAAATCTAGAGTCTTTACCACCTTTTGCTATGGCATACTGCAAGGACTGTTTCAGACAGCTACGCCATTTTGGATTTTGGGTACTCGAGCATGCGCTTTGAAGTCTATATAGCCAGAATTTGGCTACGATCAATATGGAGTTTCCAAGAGCCTTCGAGGCGCGAATCCCGAGAAGAGCTCTGGGGTCGAGAATGTCCATAACCCCCGAAATTTTATGACATGCGCAGAGTACTCTACCTTGAAAGACTGCTGTTTCCTGGAAACGCGGGCTTCTTTCGTTAATTGTTTACAACGAAAGTTGCGAAAATTGGGCGAAGAAAATTTATCGGTGGGCAGTTTTCTAGTAAATATCAGCCGGCGAAGAAAATAAAAACAGAAGAGAAAACAGACGAAAACAGTTCAAGTGTTGGTGGTCAGGTTTCAGCGACAGTAACTCCAGAAAGTGTTTTTCTCAAGTTTGCAAGCGAGATTGAGAGGATCGACAAACTCTCTCGTGACTGTAAACGACTAACAGCAGAAAATACAGGACTGAAAAGGACAATCCAAACGCTTCGAAAAAGTATAGATAAGCGTTGGTTAAGGAAAAAATGGGTAAATGTATAACTCAAGTCAGTTTTTTAATTGGCATACTTATTATCACGGCTGCTTTGAGTTAGCCTCCTACGCAGACGTCTTTTGGCTCGTCACGGAATCTTTCCTCCCCAACAACGTCTGCTGAAACGAGCGGCACATTCCTTTCCCATTGTTAGCAAAGATCAGCCGGAGTCCACGTGAAAATTACTACAGAGCCAATCGGAGCTAGGTTTTTGTGTGATGTCAATCAAAAGCTACGTTTAAAATGCTCCCTTTGGACCCCTTGAGGCGACTTATGTTTCTCCCCGAAATCCCTTCCAAATCATAACTTTTATTGTCCAAAAAACTTATATTGGAAATAATTTTTTCTCTGTAGTTAATAATAATACTAATAATAATAATAATACTAATAATAATAATTTAGAACTTATATAGCGCATTTTCCATGTGTATATGATCAAATGCGCTTTACAAGCAGATGAAATTGGAATTTGGAAATGTTGGTTTTTGTGGAGAAGGGAAAACCGGAGAACCCGGAAAAAAACCTCTCGTAGCAGAGAAGAGAACCAACAACAAACTCAACCCACGTATGACGCCGAGTCCAGGAATCGAACCCGGGCCACATTGGTGGAAGGCGAGTGCTCTCACCGCTGCGCCATCCCTGCTCCCCTAGTTCCATTATAATCCCGACTGCGAGCATACCAGTGTTCGGCAAGAGTTCTGTGGACATACTTGGTAGATCGGAAATGGGTTAGAAATCGATCTTTAAAAGTGTGTTTTTCTTGAGCGACGCGTTCGTCTGTTCCCAATGTTATAAGTGGTTACTTCTCTTCAAAAAAATTAAAGCAGACCTGCGAGCAGTTCAAGAGGAGATTAGGTTGGAATTTGAGGAAGCTGTAATAAGAACGACGCGATTACGGTGAGATTTTCCTAAAACGGAGGTGGATGTTTATACTGCGCTGATCGCACCTTCAACAAACGTACCGAAGCAACATTAATAAATCTGTCACCTTCCCTACCACTTTCCTTTCTTTGCAAGAAGACAATGGCGAAAGTTCTGCATTATCGGAAGGTTGCGGAAGTCAATCTGGGATCATTTTTTCAAGCGCCGAGGAAATCCAGTCCTCAAACACCGCCGATAACAAACGAAACCGGTTTGTTTATCGTACCTTCACCTATTTCGGTGCCTATTTGACATCTACTCCGATTCAAAGTGCCTTGCTCTGAAAATCGAGGACAGGCTATTAGCCTTACGTGCTTGAGTTCAAAGCAGAAAAAAGCTCGTTCTTGGTAAACAAACTCTCGTAAATAAGCACTCGAGATCAGTCAAAGAACATTGCATATCATCAATTAACTGCGAGGATTTTTTTATTACCATCAGTATCGAGTAGGATATCAAACGAATTTTTCTGTGCCCTTTTCTGCTCAAGTCGGAGGAAATAAAGGGTAGGTTTTTCTCCCTCGTCGATCCACCTGGCACGCGATCGAATTTTAGCGCCCATCGCCTCCGGCCCGAGAAATAACAGACAAGAGAGCGCATTCAGATTCATCTGTCGTATGAAAAACACTGTTTGCCCGAATTAATCGCCTAGTCAAAACATTGCGCACACGGTTTGCAGATTGACGCTTACTCGTGCAATAATGTATGCAGGAATCGCCAAGCCCCAGGAGAATAAACTACTGCGTTTATGTGGGCGGAAAGTTATCCCGGAAAACTTCGAGTTACGTTACCCGATGCAAGTTTGCCGATGGAAATAATTCAACTTTTGAAAAGAATCAAGCGAAAATACTTAAAAGGCTGCGGAAAATTCAATTGTAGTGAAAGGCAAAAAGTTCTTTTCTTGGAAGCAGTCGAGAGAAAACTTGTTCAGAGAGTTTTCACTTTGGCTGGAAACACGTAAACTCACGCAACTAGACGCTCTTGAAAACAAAATCGTTTCGTGCGCGCGCCATGATTCTCAATGTCGCTTAGCTTTGCGTCACAAAGGTACACTGACAGTGAAAAAGAACTGACAGAGTTGTCGATCGCAGCGCAGAAACACTGTTACAGATTTTACAAACATACGAGAGAAAAATTATACTGATGGAGCAGAGAGAAAACGATTCAGGTTAGTAAACTCTTCGAATGAGATACACAAAGCCAGCAAATGTGAAATGTCTGGAAAATAAAACTAAAATTCGCGAAACTTGGAGGGGAAATTTTTCATGAAAATTCCGAAACTTGAAAGACTGGATGAAAAAGTGTTGAGAAACCTGCAGTCACTATGAAAATGATAAGATTTGCATTTCAAAATTACTTACGGTGTCATTGATGGTTTTCAACATTGTTTTAACTTGTTGTAAACGAAAACAAAAAACAAAAGAGAAAGAGCGAGCAAAATGTTTTTTTTGTTTATACCTTGGCACGAGCGCGAAACCTTGGAAACGCAAGTTAACACGCGTCATGGCAACAAGTACGTCATCAGTGGTTCGTTCGCGGGTTTGTTATTCGTCAGCGCTCGTGAAGCAAATAATTTTACAGTTATAGTCTTTTACAAGCTACCGCGTCACTCATTCTTAAATAGACTAAAAATGCTCACACACGAATATTTTTCGCTTTTAATGTTGTTCTTCCGTTTTTTCAATTTGGAAATCTTCGGAATTCGGAACACAAAATACAAAATATCTTCTCCCATGTATTTTTCCATTTTGCTAACAAATTGCAATTTTTTTCCTTTTAGAAAAAACGCGTCTTTTAGGCGAAAAGTTGGAAGGCAAGGAAGCAGAAGCAAACAAACGGCTCAAGGTAGGGTAACTTCGTTACAGTTATTGAGTGGTGCATGTAAAAAATTCGTTGGTTGTAGGCGCATTTGATGCGTGGGAAGAAGCACATCGTACAGACCCTGTCCGGCAAAAAGCAGTCGAAGCGAACAACCAGGACTTCTTTCTGGGTTACAAAGTGCTCAAAATCATTTCGTTACCTTAATCAGGTCATCATGAGAAACAATATGTCCGCAACAATTTGTCCTCGTTTGCCAGGGCCTTAAGTGGGCATTTAACGCCAGTTGTCTCCTTTATGGGCATTTATATAACAACCATAACTCTACTGAAATGTGAGCACCTGTTTCGTTTTTATCTAGGGTCTAAGCGAGAGCAATCAAAAAGACGAATTTCAATTAGAACAAGTGGAGGAGGAGAACTTTGAACAGTGAGTACTATTACTGAAGAATGCTGGGGAGGGAGGACACAAAGATTACGGCAAAATACGTACCGTGTTAATTTTCTGGACCATTAGTTGTTAAATTTGTTACGCCCATTTTGAAATCACTGGTGATCCTTGCAATCTGATTGGCTATCAACAGTGCAATTTATTCCCAAATTGCACCATTGTTTTTACTCTAAATTGCATCCTTTCTGTAACTCATAAAAATGAAAGTGAAATAATACTAATCTATCAAATTTCATGGATAAAAAATATATTCATATTGACAAAAAACTGTGTGATTTCAAAATGGGTGTAATAAAGTGGTAATTTGAACTTCGTGTCATGCAATTTTGGTCTGAAATCATACTTGTGATTTCAAATCAAACTCGCGCTGCGCGCCCGTTCGATTTTGAAATCACGCGTATGATTTGAGACCAAATTGCACTCCACTCAGTTCAATTACCATTATAAACTCCTTTCGGCAGCTTGTATATCGGAAGATAATGTCCTTCGGCTGATAGATTGTCCGAAAAATGAAGAGTTCGCTTCGAGGGCAACTGTGAAATTTTATAACCCTCCGATTAATTTTCGTATAAACTGTTTTTGGAGTCTTCCATTTGACTGAATTGAAGAAACATTAAAAAGTCTGGCTTTGTTTTGCGGCCGAAATATCTGAGGACAAATGTTTATTACCTGATACCCGTCCTCCGATTTTCACCACGTGATCTAAAATAGCCAATAAAATCGTGCAAACATTAATCGATGGGTTGTAAGTGCAAATAGTCAAAACCCCTTTGATTTGAAGGTTCATCAGTTGGATGAATATTTTTCGTTTTGATAATAGCAACCTTTTACACAAGTCCCGCACTATGGGTAGACTACGAATACAGTATAGTTATTTTGCTAGGGGTACGGTAAAAGAGAAAAAAACGTGATTCGCTCGATCATGTTAATGTTTCTAAGAGAGAAAATAACTACTCTTCAAGCCGATACCAGGCCCTCAAATATGACTGTTTTGCCAAGATCAACAAGTTTTCCACTATTTCTTATATTATTATTAAACTATGTTGAGATTATATTCCACATCATGGGAAAACGAATGGACCAACGGTCTATTGTATATTTATTTGACTGCTTTGATTTTGCCATTACAGAGAACCTGATGCCGAAATAATTGAACTGTCATTCAATACTGAGAAAGGCAAGATGGAGGTATGAAAGTCAGTTTTAAATTAAGTTTTCTCAACAAACAAAATAAGAAATCAATTTTTTCCAGATGGTTAAGGCAAATCACTTGAAACAGGATCTGCATTTAGGATTTAATCTGTTTTCCTTTTATTAAAATACACCTTGAATTTGTTCAACAGGCTGACCTTCTTCTAAACTTGCATTATGGGAATATAATGTTTTTGAGGTATGTAATAAGCTCACCTCCGTTGAGGGAATTGCAGTCCAGTTTGCGACATCTCTTTTAGCTGCAGCTTCGATTAAAGATTTGTTATGCGATACAAATGTAGCATTCGTTTGATTTGCGGCTACGACTTGTATACGTGTAAATAAATTAGATTGAAAACTGTAAGGTACCTCATGCTTTCTTTACACCCGGGAAACTTTTTCCTTAACTCATGACAAGCTACTGATTGATTCTTAATGCGGACCAAAGTCAACTAAATTTTCTTGCCTTTTTGCTTTTGGGAAGCTGACATGCATATGGTTGGCTAGATTTGACTTGTTTTTGCAACCCTATTGTGTTTGCTGAGTGGAGTCGCGTGGACGTGCATAGCGACCACAGCGCAAGAAACGCACAAGAATGTGATTTATTACATAGAGAAAATTCTTATTACAGAAGTTGTTGACTTGAAGCGTCCTGTTTTACGTCTTTCTTGCTGAGTTCGCGGCAACTGAAATTTCCCCGTGAAACTGTTGACATCACAAAGTAACTATCATCAAGGAATCGTGATTACATTCTCTTTGGGTGTGACCATTACCTTTTGGTCTTGAAAGTATTCACCTGTGTCAAAACTCGTTCCGTAAAAGATATTCAAAATTAAAACCTAGCTTTGGGTCGGTTATTTAAACAAAGTCTAAGTTAGGCCCCTGCTTAAGGCAATCAGTGGACCTCCAAATCTGTTTATAAGTGGTTTATTTTAAATAGTTTTCTAGCCTGGGATGTAAGCCTTCTTGTTATTATCAGCATCAGAAAATGTTTAGATATGATGTTTGCATGGCAAAATTGAAAATGGCTTATTAAACTATGTTTTAATCGACCCTTTATTTTCTTTGCTTACGGCAGCGTCAGTTTATTTCTTGACAACTTTGTAATTAATTGTTCTTTTTTAATGTCATTAGAGCTCTGAACGAGTCCCCTGTTGAGGAAGTGATAGGAGGTCACCAGGCGGTAAGTGGATAGCTCAACTGTGGACATCACACAGAACTTGATTTACACTCTGGTATGGTCAGGACCGTTACAGTACATACAACTCATTGAAGCTTCTTAAACCACGGAGATGAAGGCTGGCTGTGAGTTACCAAAGTTTCAAGTTTTCTCTTGTTACGAAGTAACAACGTGAACGTTGAACATGCGAAGCATCAAATATGTGAAGCAAAATAGAACGACGTTTAAACAAAAGAGGACAGAGCATCATTTAGTTATGCTTTAAAATTACAGCACTTTATAAGAAAATAAAACCAGCGATCAAGACGAGAACAAACGCTGCTCTTAAAATGCAGTGGCCTTAAATCTACTAAATAATGTTGCTGTTCTGTAACATGAAGCTGTTTGTTTTTCCATACAGCTTCAAAACATTGAAGAGATACTTCGCAACAGGTAAGGCTTGTTACAATCTCATCTTAACGGATGAAGAATCTGCCCGTAAATAACATGTCGAGGTAGACACACCCGTGAGAAATCATGAAAGAAACGACTGTCGAAAGGACCCCCAATTCTGGGCACTGTTCAGATCAGTTTATTTCTGAGAGATACCTGGCAATTCGGAATTTTTTTCCAATTACAAATAAAAATGAAAACTGAGCCACAGGGATAATCTGCAAAATAATCTCCATACTAAGACAGATCACCAATAAGCTGAACTAAAGATAAGATAAATATAAATATAAATATAAATATAAATATAAGCTAATCAAATAAAAAAGGTATAAGTTAATCTAAGAATATAATTAAGATACATATAACTAAGCTACACAGCAATAAAATAATTAAAATAAGACAAGCTCAGCCCCCTCTCCTCACCCCATTTATGACAACAAATTTTTTTTGCACTTAGCTTAAAAGCTGCCAGATTGGGTGTTAATCTTACCTCAACACAGAATCGGCCTAAAAATACTAGTTTAACGATACTCTTTTTAAACACGCATGACAAACGTTCTCGCTAATATTGATTTCAATGAGAGTGGTCATCCCCCTCCCTAGTTTAATTAGGATGTAAACTGTAGCAATTGAGAAAGTTCAAAAGCGCAAAGCGAATTAAGGTCGACGCAAGGTATTTTATATAATGATTGTTCCTCATTGTTCAACAGACAGAAGGAGTTAGAAAGCGGAAGTGGTAATGAAGACACCGTAAGTTGCCATTTTTTGTTCTAGATTGGTGCTGGTACGTAATTTTAAAAATGGCAAACACTGAACGATTTTTTAAGCTTGAAAACTTGACCAACATTTTAACAGTTGACTTGTTGGATCAAGTAGTTAACAGATTAGTTTGGTTGAACCGTTCGAAGGGTGTGGGAGGTCAGACTTGTTGGGAAGTCAAAATATTTCAATAAGTTCGCATGCTCACAACAAATGAAATTAAAAAAGCAAGATTAATTTATCCTTCCTGTCACAAGTTAGATAAACTATGCTAATTTGCATAAACAATTTGTCTAGACTTCAGCAGATTTTGTGAAGCGATATTAATCTGTCAAAGAGAAATTAAGCCTAATAGCAATCTGAGATCGGTATACTCTGTGATGAAAAGTTTCCTTTCCTAAATCAAAGCCTCCATTTACTGGCTAAAACAGAGGATTGTGCCTGCGTTTGTGTGCGGAGGGGATTGGGACTAGCAAAAGCTGTGGAAACTGACTGCTTTGAAATTTAACAATCCTACTAGTTCTCAAAGTTGTACGACACCCCAAGCTGATAAAGCCTGAAAATTCGGAAGACTGGAGCAGTTTCTTTTGAATATGACTTTGTTTGATATTAAGACTGCGGTTGATGTTACCCTGTTCATCGTGAAAATTTTAATTTCTTGTTAGGTGATGATGGCCAAATGTGATACAAGCGAAAGGTAAAGTCATTTACTAATTATTTCAGCATCAAATGATAATAGTTTCAGTTTTCGATTGTTTGTCGTATTTTTTAAATCAGGATGTTTGGTAAAAAGTTGATTTCTGTATCTCTTTTATTTCTACGACACTATTGTGTTTAGGTCAGCACAAAACGAGGACAAGATCATCTTGTCCTAGCCTCCCACGCAGTCGTTTTTAGGGTACTCGTATTTCACCTCCTCCCCACAAACGCCTGCTTACCCGAAGCCAACATTCTTTTCCCGCCGCCTGGCCAATCACATTTTACCTACTAAATTCTGGAAGGTTGACCTTGACCTTAGGAAGCTTGTCGCAGGAACAGTTCAACATTGCAGAGACAGAGCTTGAGCGAGCTCTGATTACCATGTGCTCTACGTTCAGATTTCCTGTTTAAATGCATAATTAATGTATGGGCTGTGTGGAAATCTTGTCCTCGTTTGGTGCTGATCTAAACACGCGAGGAGGAAAGGCAATTCAGTGAAAGCAAAACCAAAAATAGAGGCGTAACAGTAAACTCTGGTAGCTTGAGTAACACGTTTAGCACTTCTTGTTCTTAACGCGTGTTCTCCTTATAATGAGTAAGCCAGTGAAATGAACAAATGAAAATAAATGATTGAGTGAATGGGTTGTGAATGATGGACAGCTCATTATAGTTACCTCAAAGCTTGGTAAATGAGATCAAAATATATATCTCTTCTGCAGCGAGGAACTGGACACCCTGCCAGCAGATCCGGTAAAAAAGAAGAAATCAAAACGAAGTAAAAAGAAGTCCAAGAAGAAGGCGGCGAAAGCGTGTAGTGTGGAGGTCAGTGGAATGCCTGTACATTATGATAACAGCATTTTACTCCCACTGATTGATGAATAATTCGATCAGAATATCAAGACCAAACTTTATTTTCTCTCCCAAGGATCCAGTGAAAGCACGCGGAGAACCACACGAAAAAAAAAAAAAAAAAAAAAAAAAAAAAAAAAAAAAAAAACAAAAACAAAACAAAACAACAAAGAAGCAAACAAAACAAACAAACGTTTCAAGGAAATCATTGATACGGGTTTAAGTTTCATTACGTTTGGCGTGTTCCCGATAATAAGCAAGTTTTGAACAGAGTTTAATGCGCCAGATTCTGTCACTTTGGCCATTTCTTTTTATTACTGTAGCTGATTTCCTGTATCAATACTTTTTATTTGTAGTGTTGTTTAGGTCTTCACTTGAATCACCCGGCACTTTTGAAAAAAAAAAAAAACAAACAAAAAGAAAGAAAATATGAATTAATTTAATGTAATATAAATAAAACAGTACAGAACATCATATTCGCAGATTCATTTAACCCATTGACTACCGGCTGTTTTTACATTTTCGGAGTGATTTTCCACCTATAAACGATGAATAACAATTCGTGACTGACTGAAGGTTTCTGAAAACGTCATTTTGACCTAGCTATTTCTTATCCGTGAAGCGACAACAATGGCCCAAGTTCGGCTTGCTTGCGATTTCTGCTAAATTTACAGCCATTTTTCATCTTTAGCGGCTACCTGATGAGCATCATTAAGCGTGACGGTAGCTAAGAGTCCACTTTCTCAAAGAATCGAGCAAGGTGATGTACTTTGTTGTTGAATTTGGCTTGTTACTCGACGAACTGGGAATTTGGCCGGTCGAACACTTAGTACCTTTGGGACTGGACTATTGATGAATTTCTCGACCTACCGCCACATATTTTGGAATTTCTGTGTACTGAAGATGACCACGAGCAGGAAACTTTGGCGGTAGGTCGAAGTGGCTATGTGAAAGAATTGGGGGAACGAACGGGCGCTGTCAAAAATTCTCGTTAGTTCCCAGCATGCAATGCGCTCAAGATGTTGAAAATGTCGGGAAGGCCCGAATGCACTGGAACAAAAGGCTGTATCTACGCTCGGGAGAAGAATATGAACAAAAAAAGTCATTTCTAAGCTAGAAAAAGGACTGAATTTTGTTATGATGGTTTAATTTTGGTTTCTCGACGATGATTTCCTTAAAAAACATGAAGGCAAAAAGGGGCATTTTTGTTGTTTCTCTTTGACGTTAAAAACGGCCAGTTTCGTTCTTGTCCAAACTCAAAAGGCCATATTTGGTCAAAATTGCTACGTTTCTTGCATTTATTGGATATCCAAATTTAAAGGGCATTCCATTTCGTGCTCACAACTAACAGTTAAGGTAATATTCGTGCGATTGAGAAAGTTGCAATGTTTTGAAGCATGGGAGTTTTTTACGGCCGGCTTTGGCCGGCAAGGGTGCCAATGGGTTAAGTATTTGTAAATTATATAATTTGCGAAACTTTGGAAAGCTAGAGAAAACCTCCATTGACTGGCATATATGCCTTAGTCATTAATAGACTTTTTGAAAGGCTTTATCCTTTGTCTACATGTATCTCCCTTCCCTAATACATGGCTGGCACCTTTTGTCTTGATGCAGGTAACGTGTATGTTTGAGTTCAGGGCTCTACTAACACAGGCAACCCAACACCCACCAGAAGAATTACAAGAACAACAATGACTTTACAGCAAAGATATTGTCAATAGCTTCTCACAATATTGATCTATGTATGTTTATCATATGAATACAACCATGATTAACTTAATCTTCTTTTGTTGTTGTCGACTCTTTTCAATCTGGACTAGGACTCTCAGGAACTCGCCGAGAAGCGCAGTATCTGTCAGGACCATTTGTTTGAGCTCAAGAAGGCGGATACAGAGGTGGAGCAGCCTCTAAAAGAACAGTTGAGTACGGAGGAAGTAAATGCCACAGAGGAAAACGAAACTCAGCCAGAAGAACTGGAGAATGAGATAAAGAAGCTTGAGAGGCAGTTATCGGAAGTTGGCAAATCTTTATTGTTTCAGTTCCCTTCTTTTGCTCCTAAGTTTAGTTTGAGTTATTTCTCAGAATGAAAACAAATATCAAGATTTCATCCGCAGATACGAAACGTAGAACCATCTTGTATATCACTCTTTCCCACTAGAAAATGCTGCTCATTTGAATGAGCGCAAGTTTAGATTTTCTCCACAGACTCGTAAGTTAGAGCCCGTTAATACAGCATGCAAAGGACTGCCAACGGAAATTGATGATCGATAACTTTCACTTGAATGATCGTCCTGTGTAGGATTTTCTCCATACACTTACAGCACTTACTTTAATCTTATACTGATAACAATAGCACCGCCTAACAATACTCTGTGTCCTTTCTTATACTTGTATTTTCACAGTTTAATATAAGAAAACTCAAGAATTAGGACTGTCCTATATGACGTAATAAACAACTCCAGCGGAAAACGCTGCTCAACAGCATGCATTTGAATCAATCACATACTAGGAGTTCATCCAAAGACTCAAAGGTGATAACCACTTGTTAAAACAACTCTCATCAGTATGTATGCCTTCATCTAAGAGGTCAATTTTATAAGTTTCGTCCACTGTACTGGAAAGAAAAGAAAACAAATTACATTGCAATCGACGCATTTTGAAACATTTCGTCTGGAGATTCGAATTCTCGAACTGCTAAGTTTGTAGACTTGAGGAGACAGTGCCCATCATTCTTTGTTTTTAGTTCAATGAAGTGTCTTTCAGCTCACAGAAAAACTACTGTGCAAGGTCACTACAAAGAAAATACAGCTAATCTAGAAACGCTAGACCATTTTAACAACACCTGAGGTTTGTCTCTGGAAGTGAGAGTAAACAGCAGTATTTGTTTTGCTTGATTGTTTAGAGCGATGCTGCGTTGGAATCACAGCAGTGTGGACTGAACAATGCCTCTGAGGAGCTCTTGGAGAAAAAATCGTTGATCTGCGATCTTCGGAGCCAGTTGTTGATAAAAGATGATATTATCATTGAGCTGCACGGTCTGAGAGAGGAGGGCGAGAGAAAATACAAGGCTCGGATTGATGAGTTAAGCCAGGAGGTTTGTGAAAAGATGTCAGCATTCAATAAGGTTAATCAAGAGGTGGAAGGAAAGAACCTAACAATCGATCAGTTGAATAGTGACCTTGATGGTCTGAAGTGTGAGTTGCAAAGATTCAAGCTGCATGAACAAGACCTGAAAAAACATTTCGAAGAAGCTCAGAAGTTGGTCCAGAGCCTGCACACAGCACACCGGGAAGAGCTAGAAGTAACCAATGAACAACATACCGCTGAACTGGAGAATCTGAGGCTGTTGATGAGTGGGCAACTGCAAGAGAAATGTGAGGAGATGGACGAACTGAAACAGATGTACGGGAGTAAGTTGAATAAGAACAAAGAGTTAAAACAAAAGGCCTGGAGATTAGCACTCGATTGGGATAACAGTGTGGCTCGTCTGAGAGTGAAAGATGCAACCTTAGAGGAACTTATATTAAAGACAAAAGAGTTGAAGACCACAAGCGCGAGCGAAATCAATTCGCTCAAGAAGGTGATAAAGGAGAGGAATGAAGAAAAAGCCGCTTTAGAGGACAAGTTGTTAAAACTGGAGATAGAGCTGGAATTGAATGATGAATCCTCAAAATACGAACGCAAGTTGGCTGAAGAAGTTGCGCAAATGGAATCACAGTACAAGCATGTGATTCAAGGACTCCTAGGTAAAGTTGATCAGCTCATGGCAGAGAGGGAGTCCCTGAAAACTATACATGCCCAAGAAATTGAAGTGATCAAAGGGAATCTTGCTCAAAACACCAGTGTTTTTGAAGAGCAGATACAAGAACTTCAATCAAAGGCGGAGAAGGAGTATCAGCATAAACTATTGGATGTTGCCACACAACTGAGACTGGATAAAGAACAGGAGTTATCTCAGATGAAGGAAAAAATTCTACAAGAAAGCCAGGCGAAAATCGCTTCAATGCAAGAATCTTTGTTTGAGAAGATACAAAAAGTAGAAGAAGAAAACCAACAACTAAAGAAAAAGCTGATCAGCGTTGAAAAGGACCTCTCCGAAGTAACTGGGGAAAGAAATGAATTCCTTGATGAGATTGAGATCCTCAAAGATACTCGCAGAATGCTGGAGGAAAGCATGGCCCTTTTGGAGCAGAGTATTGGCCGTGTGTCCAATCAAGGTGTGCATGAAGAGCTGCAGTCTCCGGAAGGGATTGAAGATCTGCCGGGCGCTGGTTTCCCGCAAGTAATGTATTGTATTGTTTCTTCACGAAACCAAAGGTTGAGAATAGACTACCTACATCGCTTTTCACTGATCCCTGCTGATGATTACCTAGCAGTTATTCTACAAACCTTTGAAATATCAAACATTTTGAAATATGGCATTTTTCAATGCAATAGTCAATTTCAATTCGCTCAAGTCATAGTACAGTTTCGATTCAGTTAGTTTCGTTTCTTAGAGAAGTAAAAACGTTAGAAAGAATTCGTGGCTACCATATAGTTTTTAGTTATCAACTGCCCTTTTTAACGGGAAAAGATATCAAACATACAAAACTTTACTTTGCTACTTGTACTTACATCTCTCCGTGCAAGAAGGCCGACACAGCTTACCGTTTTCCTTCCATCTATTTCAATTTGCGGCTAAAGTTCCTCAATTTGTGAGCAATGCTTTTTCATCTTCGTCTTCTGATTTCGACGCTTGCTCTTTTCACGCCCCAAGGGAGTCATCACCTTATCGTGGTGGGGCGTTTTGTACCTCAATGATCCCTAGAAATATGTCGGCTGTAGTCTTGTACTCCTGGTAAAGACTCAGCCGTACCGAAGAGGTCGAACGATAGAAACTAGGCGAAGTGGACATGTGATCACATGCCCAATGCCACAAAGGCACACCTTATTTTGATTATACACAAATGGTTTTCTGTATGGGATCCAACGTGGATTTTTAGTTTTGAAATATCAAACATTTTAAAATATGGCATTTTTCAATGCAATAGTCAGTTTCGATTCGCTCAATTCATAGTACAGTTTCGATTCAGCTCGTTTCGTTTCTTAGAAAAGTCAAAACGCTGAAAAAAATACGTGGTCACCTTGTAGGTTTATGATTAGGGTGCCATCCATTACAGATTTTATGCTGGAGTTTTTGTTTTTAGTCAAGACTTTATACTTCCGTTCACCAGAGTGTTACTCTTGGTGCAAAATTACACGAGGTATATATCATGTGGAGATAAGAGTGAGTAATCAGCCGTTTCAGTGAAAACATGGGTTTTTTAGAAGGTACTCATTCTCGCGGGCTCATGAGAGGCGTGGTTACAGTCCTTTGTCATCGAAGGATTTCCTTGATTTGGGAGAACAGAACTTCAAACAGTCTGTGGAAAGTGAGATGAAGACGGTGTTAAAGCTCAAAATGTTTCTTTCTTTCTTGTTGAAGATGCTGAAAAACAAAACAACTTGACATCCAAACTTAACGAGTTACGGGAATTAGTCCGACAGAAAAACAATGTGGACTCGGAACTAAGCCAAGATTTTCAGGAGGTTAAAGATGAGCTTGAGCATGAGAGAACAAGCTACAGGGCTGAATTAAACGAGCGAGAAACGCGGGAGCGAGCTCTGGAGGTCAGCAAACAACAACTGAAGAGTCAGATGACCGAGGTAGAAAAAGAGAACTGCGAGTTGCTGAGAGACTGAGCTCTCTCTCCTGCAGGTTCGTACGTTTTTGTTGTTTATCGAGGGATAGCCAAACAGATCAATAGGTGCGCGAAGACACATCACAATTGTATATAGTAAAAATTATTGTATATACGAAATTGCTCCCCTCTTGACGCCGACATATTGTCACTCAAAAGGAGTGAACTTACCAAGGTTTGAAATTTTGAGCTCGAGAGGGTGCTAGTTTGGACATTCAGACAGGCAGAACATATGGGGAAGGACCAAAAATTTAGGGTACAGTAGTTATATGAAATGATATCCACAAGGCCTTGGAGTGGTAGCCAAGGGGTGACTTTCGTTGAGATAAAGGTCGCTGTCGCAAAGAAAATAAAGATGAATGGAAAGTGAATTGCCGCTGTCGCAAAGTATTGCGCGTTTTTTGCCAATTTCTGTCGGTTGTCGGTGTTTTGGAAGAAGATTGTCTCCTAATTTCGGGGCCATGTCGCTTGTCGCTTCTACCCCTTGGAAGGCTTCATGATTGGGTCCTGAGTCTGAAACAGGAAGACACACTGATTGTGAACTCTAATCAGCATTGAATATCGCGATCGTACAAACTCGTTGGTGAAAATCAAGCGCTTCTTCTGGCGTGGTCGAAAAGTATTTACTCTTTAATTTGCCATAATCTTAAAAAAATTGGCCGTCAAGTAGTCCACAGCTAAATCCTCTAAGTACTCATTTTATCAGTTTGTCACTTTTTTATTTTTGCTCTGTTAAATTGTTACTTATCCTTTGCTTTGTTTTCTGTATTTTTTTTCACCAGAGAAAGAAGAGGACGCCCTTTTTCAGACGAGTTTTCAAGTGTCTTCGGAAGGAAGACAACTGACAGCCTTCTAAAAACGTTTAATATTTGACTTTTTGTATTTATTGATTATGTTGATTGTTTGATCGAGTTTTTCGTCTATTTGAAGATATTATTTTTGTAATGTAGCTTTCATATCTAGTGCTCTGCTCTTTTATTTTGTTTAGAAATTTTCTTTAAAAAATTACCGGTAGACGGCATTTATAATTTACAGCTCACTATTATAACCTTCTTTAGCATTCCTAAGCCACCGATAAGGAGGCTCGCATCAGTTTTTTTGTTTGGCGTTTTGGGTGCAGCTGTTGAAATCAAAAGTTACTAAAGAAGACAAGCTTCGATTTTCTTGACACTTTAACATCTTTTGGACGAATGAACAAAGTTGGATTTTTTCATTAGTTTCCAAGCAACAGCTGTTACCATAGCGACGAAAAAGCATGGCCGCTCACTTTGAAGGAGGTGAATTATCTCAAAATCCAATCAGACACTTCGTAACCAAACTTGAAGAGTGTGAACTACAGGGGACCCACGACTTGCAGGCCAAATTAAAAAAAAAAAAACAATCTGAGAGAGCGTTTTCAAGTAAAGCGCACACAAACTTTTAAAGGCTTGTTTTGTTTATTCCCGCGTTTTTCTTCAACCTTTCAAGGAAATGTTAAACTTTTACGCTTTTCTTCTCTGTTCAAGGATTTATCATGGTAGCAAAACATTTTCAATTCACATTGAGACTCCTAAGTGACTGTGGCTGTAAGATATTTAAGCACGGAAATGGCTAAATTTATGCTAAATTTGTGAGTTGTCCGTGCTTTCAATTTAGCCATTTCCAAACTTAAATATTCTACAATCACAGTTACCTAGTGGGCTCAATGTGAATTCAAAATGTTTTTTTATACCATGATAATTTCTTGAACAGAGAAAAAAGTTCAAAAGTTTAATTTTTCCTTGTGAAGTTTGAAGAAAAATTCGGGAATGAACAAAACTTTATTTGCAATTTACCTGAAAATGCTCTTACAGATTTTTTTCTTGTTTGACCAGTAAGCTGTGGAACTTTTAGTTTTGTTCTGAAGTGTCTGTGTTTGCTCATTCCCGCGTTTTTCTTCAAGCTTTTCAAGGAAATGTTAAACTTTTGCGCTTTTCTTCTCTGTTCAAGGATTCACCATGGCAGGAAGCATTTTCAATTTACATTGAGCCTCCTAAGTGACTGTGGTTGTAAGGTATTTAAGCACGGAAATGGCTAAATTTAAGCTAAATTTGTGCGTTGTCCGTGCTTATTTAGCCATTTCCAAACTTAAATATTTTACAATCACAGCTACCTAGGGGGCTCAATATGAATTAAAAATTTTTTTTTTATACCATGATAATTCCCGCAAAAGAGAAAGAGTGCAAAAGTTTAACATTTCCTTGAAAAGCTTAAAGAAAAACGCGGGAATGAGAAAAACTTTATTTACAATTTACTTGAAAACGTTCTTACAGAGTTTTTTTCTAATTTGATCTACAAGTTGTAGCAGTTTTAGTTTCGTTCTGAAGTGTCTGACTGGATTTCGAGATAACTGACCTCTTTCAAAATGAGCAGCCACGCATTACCGTCGCTTTGGTACAGTAACAGCTGTTGCTTAGAAACCAAAGAGAAAACAAACTTTTTTCATAGGTCGAAAAGAATTTTTAGTGTCAAGGAAATCGGCGAAGCTTGTCTTCTCTAGGAAATGTTGATTTCAACAAGTACACCCCAAGGCCAAAAAAACTGATGCGAGTCTCCTTACTGTTTGTCCTTCGTCCAACAAAATCCAAAGGGGTTAAACGTCCGAAGTGTCAGCTTTTGAGCGTGTTTATTACGGTGGCCATTTAATCTTATCGATGCAAGTGATAATGCCAAAATACGTTTCCCGGCAACACTCCCACAACACCAGAGTTTATTGACAAAACAATCTTATCTAAGCTTATCCGGCCACTACACAAATGTGATCTCTTGTGTGTGAAAGCAGACCTTGGAATATAAATGAGCAAGAGAAGCGAAGGTTGCCTGGGCTACAGAACTCCAATCCTGGCGAATCCGTTTGGGATAGTGGCGACATCGATGTAGTCAAATCTCTTAGTCCTCCTTACAGTGTAGGCAGACAAAGAGGGCTCAGTACATGTAATGCCTAGAAGTGT
>JAEMWC010001046.1:35000-40000 GCA_016490735.1 Pachyseris speciosa
CTAAATGTCGCTAAGATTTGCGTCACAAAGGCACACTAACAGTGAAAAAGAATTGACAGAGTTTTCGGTCGCAGCGTCGAAACACTGTTACAGTTTTTACAAACATAGGAGAGAAAAAATACACTGATGGAGCAGAGAGAAAACGATTCAGGTAAGTAAACTCTTCGAATGAGATACACAAAACCAGCAAATACGAAATGTCTTAAAACTAGAAATAAAACTCGCGAAACTTACAGGGGAAATTTTTCATGGAAACTTTGAAACTTGAAAGACTGAATGAAAAAGTGTTGACAAACCTGTAGTCACTATGAAAATGATAAGGTTTGCATTTCGAAATTACTTACGGTGTCATTGATGATTTTCAACATTGTTTTAACTTGTTAAAAACGAAAACAAAAAACAAAAGAGAGAGAGAGCGAGCAAAATGTTTGGTGTTTTTGTTTATACCTTGGCACGAGCGCCAAACTTAGGAAACGCAAGTTGACACGCGTCATGGCAACAATACGTCATCAGTGGTTCGTTCGCGGGTTTGTTATTCGTTAGCGCTCGTGCAGCAAATAATTTTACAGTTATAGTCTTTTACAAGCCAGAACATCTACCATTCTTAAATAGGCTAAAAATGCTCACACACGAATATTTTTCGCTTTTAATGTTGTTCTTCCGTTTTTTCAATTTGGAAATCTTCGGAATTCGGAACACAAAATACAAAATATCTTCTCCCATGTATTTTTCCATTTTGCTAACAAATTGCAATTTTATCGCGTTTAGATAAAACGCGTCTTTCAGGCGAAAAGTTGGAAGGCAAGGAAGCAGAAGCAAACAAACGGCTCAAGGTAGGGTAACTTCGTTACAATTATTGAGTAGTGCATGTAGAAAATGCGTAGGTTGTAAGCGCATTTGATGCGCAGGGAGAAGCCCATCTTACAGACCCTTGCTGGCAAAAAGCAGTCGAAGCGAACAACCAGGACTTCTTTCTGGGTGACAAATTAAGTTCTCCATTTACTGGCTAAAACAGAGGGTCTTGCGTGTGTTTGTGAGCGGAGGGGTTTGGGAATAGCAAAAGCTGTGCAAACTGACTACTACTTTTCAACGTTGTACGACACCCCAAGCTGAAAAAGCCTGAAAATTCGGAAGACTGCGAGCAGTTGCAATTAAAAATGACCTTGTTTGGGATATTAAGACTGAAGACTGCGATTAATGTTATCCTTCTTTTTGACCATCGTGAAAATTTTAATTTCCTGTTAGGTGATGATGGCCAAATGTGATACAACCGAAAGGTAAAGTCAGTTACTAATTATTTCAGCATCAAATGATAATAGTTAGTTTGTTTTTCGTAATCAGAATGCTTGGTAAAAAGTTGATATCTTCTGCAGCGAGGAACTGGACACTTTGCCAGCAGATTCGTTAAAAAAGAAGAAATCAAAACGAAGTAAAAAGAAGTCCAAGAAGAAGATGGCGAAAGCGTGTAGTGTGGAGATCAGTGGAATGCTTGTACGTTATTATAACAACATTTTACTCCAACTGATTGATGAATAATTCAATCAGAATATCAAGACCAAACTTTATTTTCCCTCCCAAGGATCCAGTGAAACCACGCGGAGAACCACACGAAAAAAACAAACAAACAAACAAAACAAGGAAACTTTTGAAGGAAATCATCGATACGGGTTTAAGTTTCAATACGTTTTGCGTGTTCCCGATAGTAAGCAAGTTTTGAACAGAGTTTAATGCGCTAGATTCTGTCACTTTGGCCATTTCTTTTTATTGCATGATTCAGCTGATTTCCTGCATGAATACTTTTTATTGGTAATGTTGTTTAGGTCTTCACTTGAATTACCCGGCACTTTTGAAAAAAAAAAAAGAAAGAAAGAAAGATAATATGAATTAATTTAATGTAATAAGAATAAAACAGTACAGAACATCATATTCGCAGATTCATTTAAGTATTTGTAAATTATATAATTTGCGCAACTTTGGAAAGCTAGAGAAAACCTCCATTGACTGGCATATATGCCTTAGTCATTAATAGACTATTTGAAAGGCTTTATCCTTTGTCTACACGTATCTCCCTTTCCTGATACATGGCTGGCACCTTTTGTCTTGATGCAGGTAACGTGTTTGTTTGAGTTCAGGGCTATACTAACACAGGCAACCCAACACCCAACAGAATAATTACAAGAACAACAATGACTTTACAGCAAAGACATTGTCAATAACTTCTCACCATATTGATCTATGTATGTTTATCTTATGAATACAACCATGATTAACTTAATATTCTTTTGTTGTTGTCGACTCTTCTCAATCTGGACTAGGACTCTCAGGAACTCGCCGAGAAGCGCAGTATCTGCCAGGAACATTTGTTTGAGCTCAAGAAGGCAGATACAGACGTGGTGCAGCCGCTAAAAGAACAGTTGAGCACGGAGGAAATAAATACCACAGAGGAAAACCAAACTCAGCCAGAAGAACTGGAGAATGAGATAAAGAAGCTTGAGAGGCAGTTATCGGAGGTTGGCAAATATTTATTGTTTCAGCTCTCTTCTTTTGCTCCCAAGTTTAGTTTGAATTACTTCGCAGAATGAAAACAAATATTAAGATTTCATCCGCAGACACGAAACGTAGAACCAACTTATATATATCAGTGTTACCTTCTAGAAAGTGCCTCCCATTTGAATGAGCGCAAGTTTGGATTTTCTCCACAGACTCGTAAGGTAGAGCCATTTTATACAGCATGCAAAGGGCTCAGTGCCAACGGAAATTGATGATCGATAACCTTCATTTGAATGATCGTACTGTGTAGGATTTTCTCCATACACTTACAGCGTAGAACTTTAATCCTGTACTGATAACAAGATCACCACACAACAATACTCCGTGTCATTTGTTATACTTGTATTATCACAGTTTAATATAAGAAAACTAAAGAATTAGGACTGTCCTATACGACATAATAAACAACTCCAGCGGAAAACACTGCTCAACAGCATTCATTTGACTCAATCACATACTAGGAGTTCATCCACAGACTCAAAGGTGATAATCACTTGTTAAAACAACTCTCATCAGTATGTATGCCTTCATCTAAGAGGTCAATTTTATAAGTTTCCACTTTACTGGAAAGAAAAGAAAACAAATTATATTCCAATCGATGCATTTTCTGACATTTCGGCTGGAGATTCGAATTCTTTAACTGCTAAGTTTGTAGACTTGAGGAGACAGTGCCCATCATTCTTTGTTTTGAGTTCAATGAAGTGTCTTTCAGCACACAGAAAAACTACTGTGCAAGGTCGCTACAAAGAAAATACAGCCAACCTAGAAACGCTAGATCATTTTACCAAGACTTGAGGTGTGTCTCTGGAAGTGAGAGTAAACAGCAGTATTTGTTTTGCTTGATTGTTTAGAGAGATGCTGCGTTGGAATCACAGCAGTGTGAAATGAACAACGCCTCTGAAGAGCTCTTGGAGAAAAAATCGTTGATCTGCGATCTTCGGAGCCAGTTGTTGGTAAAAGATGATATTATCATTGAGCTGCACGGTCTGAGAGAGGAGGGCGAGAGAAAATACAAGGCTCGGATTGATGAGTTAAGCCAGGAGGTTTGTGAAAAGATGTCAGCATTCAATAAGGTTAATCAAGAGCTGGAAGGAAAGAACCTAATAATCGATCAGTTGAATAGTGACCTTGATGGTCTGAAGTGTGAGTTGCAAAGATTCAAGCTGCATGAGCAAGACATGAAAAAACATTTCGAAGAAGCTCAGAAGTTGGTCCAGAGCCTGCACACAGCACACCAGGAAGAGCTAGAAGTAACCAATGAACAACATGCCTCTGAACTGGAGAATCTAAGGCTGTTGATGAGTTGGCAACTGCAAGAGAAATGTGAGGAGATGGACGAACTGAAACAGATGTACGGGAGTAAGTTGAATAAGAAGAAAGAGTTAAAACAAAAGGCCAGGAGATTGGCACTTGACTGGGATAACAGTGTGGCTCGTCTGAGAGTCAAAGATGCAACCTTAGAGGAACTTAGATTAAAGACAAAAGAGTTGAAGACCACAAGCGCGAGCGAGATCAATTCGCTTAAGAAGGTGATAAAAGAGAGGAATAAAGAAAAAGCCGCTTTAGAGGACAGGTTGTTAGAACTGGAGATAGAGCTGGAATTGAATGATGAATCCTCAAAATACGAACGGAAATTGGCTGAAGAAGTTGCGAAAATGGAATCAAAGTACAAGCATGTGATTCAAGGGCTCCTCGGTACAGTTGATCAGCTCATGGCAGAGAGGAAGTCCCTGCAAACTATACATGCCCAAGAAATCGAGGTGCTCAAAGGGAATATTGCTCAAAACACCAGTGTTTTTGAAGAGCAGATACAAGAACTTCAATCAAAGGCGGAGAAGGATTATCAGCATAAACTATTGGAAGTTGCCACACAACTGAGACTGGATAAAGAACAGGAGGTATCTCAGATGAAGGAAAAAATGCTTCAACAAAGCGAGGCGAAAATTGCTTCAATGCAAGAATCTCTGTTTGAGAAGATACAAAAGGCAGAAGAAGAAAACCAACAACTGAAGAAAAAGCTGATCAGTGTTGAAAAGGACCTCTCTGAAGTAACTGGGGAAAGAAATGAATTCCTTGATGAGATTGAGATCCTCAAAGCTACTCGCAGAATGCTGGAAGAAAGCATGGCCCTTTTGGAGCAGAGTATTGGCCGTGTGTCCAATCAAGGTGTGCATGAAGAGCTGCAGTCTCCGGAAAGGATTGAAGACCTTTCGGGGCTGGTTTCCCGCAAGGTAATGTATTGTATTGTTTCTTCACGAAACCAAAGGTTGAGAATAGACTACCGATATCGCTTTTCACTGATGATTACATAGCAATTATTCTACAAACCTTTGAAATATCAAACATTTTAAAATATGGCATTTATCAATGCAATAATCAGTTTCAATTCGCTCAAGTCATAGTACAGTTTCGATTCAGTTAGTTTCGTTCTTAGAAAAGTAAAAACGTTA
>JAEMWC010001046.1:55000-147500 GCA_016490735.1 Pachyseris speciosa
GCCGGATCCATCGCCTTTGTTTTGGAAGACATCTTGGGCTGAAAACCTGGCCTTTTGAGGGGATGGACACTGAAAGGCTGACTGCGGACCCCTAATTTTTCGAATAATTATTGCTGGCTATGACTGTATCACGAGCTCAATTTTGTTTGTCCTGTGTCTAACTTCCAATCTCTTATATATTTACTGACAAGCATATTTCTTCTTATTTGAATGTATTTATTGCATTGATTTCCTGCCTCAGGAAAAAATGTCTGTCACATACTTTGCTTAAATACTGTAAAAATTGATCGGCTCAATAGCTATGCCATCATCTTCATGACCGCAAATGAGAATTTGTCCAGGTGAGTGAAAAGAAGAAAAGGCTAAAAATGTAAGACAAACACATTAGTAAATATTTATTAGAAAAAAAAAAAGCGGCTCGCAAAAAGAGGCTCGATGTTCTGGCTCGCGCTCAGACTCGCACATTAGTTACACTCAGCCTTTAGGCAAGTGTGTATACCAAGAAAATACAAGTGACAAGTGGGATATTCCACAGTATACCAGGAGAAAGGGTTGCATAACTATTTTAAACCATGCCATAGAAAATACAGTGGCCAGTAAGGCCAGCATAATCAATGCAAAATACATGCAGACTTGAATGGTTTTGAAATGGCTTCCTAATGTCCATCCTTTTGACAGCGTTTTAAAACTTTTTCAAAACTTTTATTAATTATAATTCATGACCCAATTACAAATTTTAAATATTAATGTAATATAAAGTTATTATAGTCAAACAGTTGCAAAATTCATACTAATTTTCAAGCGCTAAAAACAATCTCAACGCATGATGGGAAGGTTGGGTGTGATACAGTTGATTTGCACTGATTGATGGGAAGGTTCGGTAGAATACTGACAAATATACAACAGCTTTCCTGCATTCTGATTGGCTGCATTTTCTATGGCATGGTATAAAATAAAGTATATGTATGTATCTAACTACTGGCTCAAAAAGAAGTGTCTGTGTCACTATTAAAAACACCACGGTAAATAACATGTGGCTCAAGTAATTGCTGACATGGATTAGGTTAAAGAAATTGTATTATTTGCCTAAACTGCTTAATGGGAGTGAAAAGTTTTTCCAAAACTCCTTACCAGTACTTTGTGCTGGCAATGAAGGGACTGAATACTGGCAGAAAAACTAAAAGAACTAACAGATTTTGAATGGAAGTCTCATGAAACAGGCAAGAACGCACAGTCCCATTTATACCCAAACATGAAAGAAATAGCTGTCAATTATTTAGTTTTATTGAAATTACATTATATTTATTATGTTCATTATAAGTAAATGTTTTATATTAACTTTCTACACCATTTACTTTACAAATGAGAGACATAACTTATTTTACTGGCTCTCACTGACTGACTGTCTCAGTGATGAAAAAACAAACATAATGAAATATACATATAATCTTCTCAATGTTTTTTTCCAACTGAAACTATTCTGAGTGTACAGGAATTTCAGTGTAAGAATAATAAATGTCTTCAAGATAGCTTAAAAACTACATGCAATTCCATGACCAAAATATTGAAAAATATGAACTGACTTCACTCTACAGATAATGTATTTTGCAAGTACATAATGCCCTGTTTGAGGCCATTCTTGTCCTTGGAGAAAATAGCCACTGTTTATCTGAACCAGGCATGACTGAGGCTGTGCAGAATGTCCAGAAGTCCTGGTTTACAACCTGTTTGTTTAGTTATTGCAGCTAAAGTAGTTGCTTAGCTGGGAAATAATTCTTTTGTTTTTGTCACCCTTGTCTTTTCGTTTACATGCTCTGATTACATGCTGGTGAGCCCATCTTCCCCCCCCCCCCCTCCCTTTTAAAAGAAAGTTGAAGGTGGTGCAAAGTTAAGCCAGAACCAGCAATTTTTCCTACCATTCCCTTGCTGACAATTTTACTTACAATAAGAGGTTGAAGGGTCTGTAAATTGATCATCTTCTTTACACAATATTCAACATTTTGCACGGCAAACTCTGGTGATAAGCTGGATTCAGTTAGTTGCTTTTTGTCAACTTCTTTGCAGGATACCAGCCTCTGGAGAGCCCTCGCATCTTCAAGAGAATCAAATGCGGCATAGGACACCCCTAAAAGATCAGCAACTAAACTTTCCTGCGAATATATCCCTCTTATATGAGGCTTTCTTTAATTAAGCCAGCAGTACTAGCTAGGGTATCAATGAAACCTAGAACACACTCATGGAAGGAACTCAGCAGATCATACTTTTTAAAGCATAAATTCTTCGCTTGCTGTCAAAACATTTAGCATTTTGGGCAAAGAGAACCACTTTCTCTTTTTTAGCCTTAAGCCATGCTAAGAACTTTTCAAAAGATTGTTTTGGTTCCTCTGCAAGCACTGGCTTTCCCTTGTGCAACAGTCTGCCTCTCACCATGGTACGCTGTGTCACTTGGGAGGCTGCAGCACTGATTTTCAGTCCAGGGATGATGTAGATGTTAAATTCATCATTGCCATGGACAGCCAAAAGCTGGATTATATCAGCATCTGTGGCTGGAAAGATCAATAAATAAATAGGAAAAGTCACATATGTATGTGCCAGGCTGATTATGTATTGAACAAACAGTTTCCACCCGATTGGAAAAAGCACTCCATCCAGAAATATTCTTTCATTTCTGAAACTACAATATTTGTTTGGAAAATCATTAAACACAGGTATTTGCAGCTATATTTAACAGCCCAGGGGCAGCATGATAATGTAGTGGACAGAACTCTGGTGGTATTGGGATCAAAGGGTCTTGAGTTTGAGCCCTGATCATGGCTATCGCATTGTGTTCCTGGGCAAGAACCTTCACTTTCACAGTAACTGACTTCACCCAACTGGATGACTAAATTCTGGATGCTAAAACCTGCATCTACCATTGCATACGGGGGAAGTAGCAATACTTTTGGTCACTTCATTTTCTATTAATTGGACACACAGTAGGTACCATCCAGATAAACTGCTTGCCTTCAACAGACTTTTCTCTGATAGAGTAGAGTAAATTGATTGAAAGATTAATGAAGTTATCATTAGGCCAGTGGTTTCCACATCAAACACAATGCTTATGGCTGAATCCACTGAGGACAAACTTAATCACCCTGAGGTGCCCGAATTGGTGGTGGTATCCCTTCCACATCAGAACAGTGCCATAGTCCAACATCTTTTTCATACATTGTTCCCTCTCGTACTGTTTGCTGGTATTGGGTTCTGCCTCTTTCATTCTTTAACTGAATTCTTTTTTTCTTTACGTCTTTCTTTCTCCTCATTCCCTACGTTCTCTATTCTTGACTTGTGGAGAAGTTATGGTTGGGGTCCAAAAAATTCTTAACAATAACAAATTACCAGTAGGAGCGAAATGAAGTCGTTTGAGGCATTGCCTGGTCCAATACTTGGAAAATATTAATAGCACCTTGCATAATTGTAGAACAGAATTAGAGAGTTCTAATGGTGCATAAAGTTGAATAATGCAACAGTTTTATTTCAATTTGAGAAGTGAGTTTGCTTTACCTCAGAGACATAGTCATGCCCTAGGTTTTTCTGTCACGCAGCTGCCTTCACATGATAATCTAGGCTTTCGGAGCCACTGTAGTGCCAAGCTTTTGGAGCTTTGTTGGCCACACTGTTGATAAATTAATGATTCATTGGGTAATGTACTGCCACAGGGAGCCAGTTTTCAGCATTTTGGGCAACGAATTTAAACACTTTGGTGAGTTCAGCTCTCAAGCTTTCTCCTTGCAAGTCCAAGCCATTTGGTAGGGATCTGTGCTTAGCTGTAGCATTTTTTCGAAACTGACACCAAGATCCACACTTGTCATGCTCCCCAAATGCATGTGGGACAATGTTCTCTATTGCATCTCTGACACCTTGGGGTCATCTTTATTTTGGGACAATGCATAAGCAAAGCACTTTTGCAGATATATTGATAACTGGAGTTGTTAGTGCTTTCTCCTGCTTCTGGAGTTTGTAGAGCCTAGACCCAAGGATTTTTAGAATGATTTGTGTCAGTCATACTCTTTCAGCTTCTGGTTTCCTTTCCCAGCTGCTGCATCACAGGTATGACAAGCCATCAACCTTGTTCCTAACCAATTATCTTTCCAGTTTGCTTACCAATGAGGCTACCATGACCTGCAGTGATTTAAATTTGAAAACAATGATGCATTATTATGGAACTATATTTCCAAACGAATGGTGCATTTTAAATGCAGAGATGTTTGAAACCAAGAGGGAGAAAACTTTTCTATTTTTATTGCAAGCATTATGGTCATTATGAATTAAAGCATAAAGTCATTTGTGGTGGTGTTGCTATCCATTTTGTTGTATTTGAGAGAGGATGTACAGGCCATAAAATAATAACAAGTGTTTTCACATTTTCAGAGGGTATTCATACAATTCATAGATGTACATTATATTTAACAATTGGTTCATGCGCCAGGGTGCGTTCATCGAGATATGAAGCATGCTCGCCCTATTGAATTTTTAAACTACACAAATTTACGAGCTATGTTATAGAAATTATTTAAACGGGAGTAAAGTTAATAACAACAAAATATATCTACTGTTTGTTTCTTCTGCAAGCAGTACAAAGGGTTGAAAAGAGATTTTAGAGGATCAGTTAAAGATTTTAACCAAAATGCATAAGAGAGATGACCAAAGAGATAAACTACCTGATAAACTGTTGTAAGTTTTCCCATTATTTCTTCTCTGCCAGGCCATATCATACGAAGCAGTTATGTTTGTCAAAACTCCCATATTTGTGTCTGGGCTTTCACCTGACAAATGTTCCATTCCCGTTCCAGGGAGAGCGGGACGGGGTACCCCGACCGCATCGGTGCCCGTTCCAGGGGGAGCGGGACGGGGTACCCCTGCCCGCATCGGTGCCCGTTCCAGGGGGAGCGGGAAACAATTTACTTTTAAAATATTATAATACAGAATAAAATAATGTTTACTTTTTAATCCACATCTACACATTCAATGCTTTTTCCTTCTGTTTAATCAGTCACTGCAATTCCAGGTATTTTGAGTGATGCAGTAATAATTACCATTTTGTATATAATTAAAACTGGTGTCAAATTCTTGTATATATTACTTCTCAATGTGAACAAAATACAATTGAGGAAAATAAAAGAAGAAGAAAAGACATGAAAACGTACAGACCATTGAAAATATGTCCATTTTTCCCCCGGTTGGATTTCAACAAATTATAGTTTCAGTGTTGATGCTGATGACCAGCAAAATAAAGCCATTTGTGTGCTAAACCACAACACATGCATTGCTGTTCCCTCGTAGGTCCCCGCTTTTAACATTGTTTGGTCATGGATGAACACGAGCAAGAGAATGTGATTCTACTCGGATTCCATAAAAGCAAAGGAAAAGCACTTGGGGTTTATAAGTTTTGAGCCAATAAGTAATTAGGGTAATACAAACATCAAAATGTAAGACGAAACATTACACAACGGTTTGTGACTGACTAACCTTGCTGGAGTTTTCCTAATGCACATGTCATCGGCTTCCCCGTGGGGTCGACCCCCGGGCCTACCAGGGAGATATGTGGGGGAATACAAGGATATGGATGGGATTCTTTGCCCAAGGGTAGAGGAAAATCTTGACATTGTTTTACGATTAGGGGGTGGGGGAATTCACAAGTTTGAAAAGGATGTCACGGGGATTTTCAGGTAAGAGACACCTCACCCAGGAGACTTTGTCTTGAGAGATTCCCCGACCCTCCGGGGAAATTCCTCAAGTTTGCTTGACTGATTTTACAATCCCTCTGGTTGGCCCGGGGGTCGACCCCACGGGGAAGCCGATGACACGTGCATAACTTCCTCTTGCAACGCTTCAGTAACTGCTCGATTAGCTACATTTTCCACGGTTGTGTCTAAAAGTGGGACGGGGACTTGGGGACAGGGACGCGGGTACGCGTGTTTGGGGACGTGGCACACGGGGACGCGAGATGTAGGAAGCGGCGACGTGAGATGTGGAGACGTGGGGACGTAATATCGGGGACCCGGGGACGTGACATTGGCGACGCGGGGACGTAAAGAAAATATCTTCACTCTAACTGCTTTGGAAATTCACTGATACGAAATATTAATTTCGCAAGTTTACCGTTGAAAACGAGGCTTAGGGTTAAAAATAGCTAGTCTGAGGTAAATACGATTAAGGGCTGTTAACTTTTTCACTTTTAGGATTTGTTTTTCGTTCATTTTATTGCTCGGATCAGTGAAAATTAAAATTCCTTTTATCCGCGACCCCCTCCCCTGCTGTGGCCGTGTATGCTCCAGCGAGTTGTCAGTGACTCTGGAGAGCAGTTTCCTCGTGTCGACGCAGTGGTTCTTCACTTCGTGGGGGATCATGGATTATTTTCACGGTAGGTTTTACCGAGATTGTAATCCCTATGAATACTCGCTCGAAATAGAATTTCAAATCAAGTTTCGACAATATTCGTTTTGTGAATGAATATAAGAAAATCATATATTTGAACTGCGGATTAAAGAATAAAGCTGTGAATGATCATCGCAGTTATGAGAACTATTTAACCCATTGACTACCGGCTGTTTTTACGTTTTCGAGTGATTTTGCACCTATAAACGATGAATAGCAATTTGAAACTACCAGGGTAAAATGTTGGTGTCCTAAGGCACTGGAGACTGAATGTTTCTGAAAACGTCATTTTGACGTAGCTATTTTTTATCCGTGAAGCAACAACAATGGCCCAAGGTCGGTTTGCTTGCGAGTTTTGCTAAGTTTACAGCCATTTTTCATCTTTCGCGGCTGCCTGATGAGCATCATTAAGCGTAACGGTAGCTAAGAGTCCACTTTCTCAAAGAATCGAGCAAGGTGATGTACTTTGTTGGTGAATTTGGCTTGTTACTCGACAAACTGGGAATTTAGCCGGTCGGACACTTAGTACCTTTGGGACTCGACTACTGAAGAATTTCTCGACCTACCGCCGCATATTTTGGAATTTGTGAACACTGAAGATGAGCACAAGCAGGAAATTTTCGCGGTAGGTCGGAATGGCTGTAGACTTAGTTTATATGTGAAAGAAAGAATTGGGTGAAGGAACGAAGAATTGGGGGAAGGAACTGGCGCTGTCCAAAATTCTCATTAGTTCTCACTGATGCAACGCGCTCGAGAAGTTGAAAATGTTGGGAAGGCCCGAATGCACTGGAACAAAAGGCTGTATCTACGCTAGGGAGAAGAATATGAACAAAAAAAGTCATTTCTAAGCTAGAACAAGGACTGAATTTCTTTATGATGCTTGAAGTTTGGTTTTTTGACGATGATTTCTTTAAAAAACATGAAGGCAGAAAGGGGCATTTTTGTCGTTTCTCTTTGACGTTAAAAACGGTCAGCTTCGTTCTTGTCCAAACTCAAAAGGCCATATTTGGTAAAAATCGCTATGTTTCTTGCGTTTATTGGATATCCAAATTTAAAGGACATTCCATTTCTTGCTCACAACTAACAGTTAAGGCAATATACGTGCGATTGAGAAAGTTGCAATGTTTTGAAGCATGGAAGTTTTTTACGGCCGGTTTTGGCCGGCACGGGTGCCAATGGGTTAAGCAGTACGGTGAAAATAAAGCCTGGAAAAAAAAAATTTTTGGGTTAGACTCCCGTACAAACCTGAAATATATATTTCCATTTTTATCCCCTGAACAATCTGGCAAGGAAAGATACCAATTTCCATAGAAACGGTTTCCTGAAATACTTTCCAACGTCAAAATTTACCAGATTTGAGCTGGGATGTACAAGGATTGCAGTTATTACTGAAAACCATCTCGGTAACACTTACCATGACTATCAAGGACAACTCGCTGGAGCATACTCGGCCACAGCAGGCGAGTGGGGTCGCGGATAAAAGCAATTTTCAATTTTCACTGATCCGAGCAATGAAATGAACGAAAAACAAATCCTGAAAGTGAAAAAGTTAACAGCCCCTAATCGTATTTACCTCAGATAAGCTATTTTTTCAACGGTAAGCTTGTGAAATTTCGCATCAGTGAATTTCCAAAGCAGTTAGAGTGAAGATATTTTCTTTGCGTTTCCTCGTCCCCAATATCCCGTCCCCGCGTCCCCGAGTCACGTCCCCACTTCCCCGATATTACGTCCCCACGTCCCACATCTCGCGTGCCCACGTCCCACGTCCCTGAACACGCGTCCCTGCGTCCCCGTCCACAAGTCTCCGTCCCACTTTTAGACACAGCCGTTTTCCACAGCTTTTCCAGCCTCCCGTTCCCTTCTCTTCAATGTTTTGTGGTGTAGTACTTATTGGCTCAAAACTTATAAACCCGAAGTACTTTTCCTTTGCTTTTATGGAATCCGAGTCGTGTTCTTCCATGTCTTTCAAAATGTTGCACCAAAGAATTTTACCAGTACAGGAGCAGTCACATACGAAGGACATTCCCCACACACGGGTATATTGCGAACCAACAAAACGACCAGCTCCCAGATGGCTTCTTAGCTCAGTCGGTAGAGTGCTGCACCGGTATCGTAGAGGTCGTGGGTTCGAATCCCGTACAAGCCTGAATCTTTTTCAGGCTAAATTTTCACTACTGCTTAAGTAGTGTTCATAACTGCGATGATCAGTGACATAATTATTTAATTATATTGCTCGTATCAAGAAATGGCCCATTGTAGTGGCTCAAATTCATCTTCACAGCCATTTTGTTTCAATGAGGGAACTGTGCCGAGACTCGGCGATGAATCATCGTTGACGAGTTAAAAATCGTCGCAAAATTGTCGGCGTGAAAATTTACCTGCAAAGAGGGATTTGAACGTTACTAATTGAACCAAATCGAACTCAATCGAAATTAATCGAACACCAAACACGCGATTGGGCTCGATTGAGTTCGGTAATCGAACACAATCGAACCCTGGCAAAAAATTTTGGGCAATCACTTGATCGGTTGAGTTCGATAGGGATCGATAAACTTGAAAATCGAACGCTATCGCACCCTTTCGCACATTTTTTGGCTCTAACTTGGTGTAAGAACCTGTGAAAATCACGAATGACGTGAAAGAAAACAAAGCATTCTAAACAATGAATGTTGTGCCGCGTAGCACTAGGAACACAAATAGTGGAACAGAGAATGAACTCTGAAGTGTAAATTAAAGTGCTACTTAAACCCATGAATAACCCACTGGGCGTTAGCCCTAGTAAAGGGAAACAGAGAACCACACGAGGCAAAGAAAAAATCTTTTTGACCTCGGTGGGAATCGAACCCACGACCTCCGGATTAGATCTACCGTTACTCTACCGACTGAGCTACAAGGTCGCACAGAGAAAGTCGGGGACGATTTTAGATGGTGAATCGCGGCAAAGAGAAAGTAAGGGTACATATGAATGTTGTGCCGCGTAGCACTAGGAACACAAATAGTGGAACAGAGAATGAACTCTGAAGTGTAAATTAAAGTGCTACTTAAACCCATGAGTAACGGTAGATCTAATCCGGAGGTCGTGGGTTCGATTCCCACCGAGGTCAAAAAGATTTTTTCTTTGCCTCGTGTGGTTCCCTGTTTCCTTTACTAGGGCTAACGCCCAGTGGGTCATTCTAAACAATAGCGTGCAGCAAAACAATAGCTCATAAAACAAAGAAAACCTCGTCAGGTTCTAACACCGAGGTAAAGCCCAATTTTTTGGTTCGGTTGTGTTCGATTATCAAACTAATCGAACCCAATCGTTCGATAAGTTCGATTACTAACGAAGGGAGGTTAACAAGAAAACTAATTTTGTCAGTGCTTCGGTTTGGCCGAAGATTTAAATTTCTCGCTGGTCCAGCAATTGTTTTCATAGCGCTCGTTAACAATGCCTATTGTTTACGAATTGTCCCCGCTTTTCTTGATGATATTTGTCACAGATCGATCGTTCCAAAAGGCCACTCTGATTTTAAGAACACTCCCAGTCAGCGTGCATCGTACCCAGAGGCTGATTGCTGATTTTGTTTCTTTCACAGGACGATTGTGTGTCTTCAGGTGGACTGAAGATGTTTCAACTTAGTACTATGGCCAACTTGAAGACTGAATTTCATCAACCTTTGACACGCTCAGGCACTAAACATGAGAAGGACTCACTGATGATCATTTGTTCTTCGACTCCTCAAACTCACAGGGCGAATATTTTCTGTAAATTGACTCTGAAAAATAAATAAATCTCATGCTAATGTGGTAAGCTTCGGTGAAAATGAATCATATTTGTCGAACTTGTCTCACTCACATGAGCGAAACGAGGACTTCTTGAAGGACTGAAAACATATTGACAAACATCGGCACAATTGCTGCTCTTGACGAGTTCACGATGCGAAACCAAACAACATTTGTGTTTAAACGAGGACAAAAAAACATTGCAGTTAGTGGTTTCACATTGTTAGTGAAGTGCTGCCCAATACAGAAACTACCTATATCCAGTCAAGGCTGTGCTCTAGCGGCTCCCTGAGGCGACTTAAGGCCCTGGCAAACGCGGACACATTGTTGCGGACACATTGTTGCAAAATGTTGTGTTTCCATGCTGCGCAAACTGGGAAACATTTATTTCGGACACAAAATGTTTCTGCTAAAAATCAGAAACATTTTTTGTGTTTCCACACAAATGTTGCGCGCGCGGGCAAACAGGTAAACATTTGTGTCCGCAACATTGTGTCCGCAAACATAGGGCCGTTATACGACAGAAAATAAACCGAGGCTTACTCTGGCCACGGCGTACATAAGAAGCGAACACCCGGAATAAATGGTACAAAATCTACGTTCATGGCTTTCTCAAGCTGTGGCTCGTCCTGGCCTAGGAGTTTTTACTCGTATAAATAGTTCCTTTCGCGTATTATGGAAGCCGTGGCCAGAGTAAGCAGCGGAACATTTCCTCTCGTATAAACGGCCCTAATGTGTCCTCGTTTGCCAGTACACGAAACCTCGCTTGACCCACAATCCACGTCAAGTGAAACGGTGACAGATTGGTATAACTGTTGCCGGGAGGTTTGTGCCGACAGAATCATGAATCATCATGCGGGGGCAATAGGCAGGCGTGGCAAAACTGTTGAGATTGACGAGTCCAAGTTTGGCAAGATGAAGTATCACCGAAGTCGAGCTTAATACCCGATACAAGTTTACCGATGAAAGGAATTCAAAGTTCGAAAGAATCAGGTGAAAGTACTGAAAAGGGTGCCCTATTGTAGTGAAAAGCAAAAAGTTCTTTATTCCGGCGGAAGGAGTCGAGGGAAAACTTGTTCAAAGAGATTTTTATCCTGACTGGAAACAGAGAAAAGCTCACGAAACTGGAACCGCTTTCAAAATAAAGTCATTTCGTGCGCGCGCCATGATTCTAAATGTAGCTAAGATTTGCGTCACAAAGGCACACTAACAGTGAAAAAGAATTGACAGAGTTTTCGGTCGCAGCGTCGAAACACTGTTGCAGTTTTTACAAACATAGGAGACAAAAAATACACTGATGGAGCAGAGAGAAAACGATTCAGGTTAGTAAACTCTTCGAATGAGATACACAAAACCAGCAAATACGAAATGTCTTAAAACTAGAAATAAAACTCACGAACCTTGCAGGGGAAATGTTTCATGGAAACTCTGAAACTTGAAAGACTGAATGAAAAAGTGTTGACAAACCTGTAGTCACTATGAAAATGATAAGGTTTGCATTTCGAAATTACTTACGGTGTCATTGATGATTTTCAACATTGTTTTAACTTGTTAAAAACGAAAACAAAAAAACAAGAGAGAGAGCGAGCAAAATGTTTGGTGTTTTTGTTTATACCTTGGCACGAGCGCCAAACTTAGGAAACGCAAGTTGACACGCGTCATGGCAACAATTACGTCATCAGTGGTTCGTTCGCGTGTTTGTTATTCGTTAGCGCTCGTGCAGCAAATAATTTTACAGTTATAGTCTTTTACAAGCTAGCACATCTACCATTCTTAAATAGGCTAAAAATGCTCACACACGAATATTTTTCGCTTTTAATGTTGTTCTTCCGTTTTTTCAATTTGGAAATCTTCGGAATTCGGAACACAAAATACAAAATATCTTATCCCATGTATATTTCCATTTTGCTAACAAATTGCAATTTTATCGCGTTTAGAAAAAACGCGTCTTTCAGGCGAAAAGTTGGAAGGCAAGGAAGCAGAAGCAAACAAACGGCTCAAGGTAGGGTAACTTCGTTACAATTATTGAGTAGTGCATGTAGAAAATGCGTAGGTTGTAAGCGCATTTGATGCGCAGGGAGAAGCCCATCTTACAGACCCTTGCTGGCAAAAAGCAGTCGAAGCGAACAACCAGGACTTCTTTCTGGGTGACAAATTAAGTTCTCCATTTACTGGCTAAAACAGAGGGTCTTGCGTGTGTTTGTGAGCGGAGGGGTTTGAGAATAGCAAAAGCTGTGCAAACTGACTACTAGTTTTCAAAGTTGTACGACACCCAAGCTGAAAAAGCCTGAAAATTCGGAAGACTGCGAGCAGTTGCAATTAAAAATGACCTTGTTCAGGATATTAAGACTGAAGACTGCGATTAATGTTATCCTTCTTTTTGACCATCGTGAAAATTTTAATTTCCTGTTAGGTGATGATGGCCAAATGTGATACAACCGAAAGGTAAAGTCAGTTACTAATTATTTCAGCATCAAATGATAATAGTTAGTTTGTTTTTCGTAATCAGAATGCTTGGTAAAAAGTTGATTTCTGTCTCTCTTTTATTTCTACACTCGTGTGTTTAGGTCAGCACAAAACGAGGACAAGATCATCTTGTCCTCGTTTGGTGCTGATCTAAACACGCGAGGAGGAAAGGCAATTCAGTGAAAGCAAAACCAAAATGAGGCGTAACAGTAAACTCTGCTAGCTTGAGTTACACGTTTAGCACTTTTGTTCTTAACGCGTGTTCTCCTTATAATGAGTAAGCCAGTGAAATGAACGAATGAAAATAAATGATTGAGTGAATGGGTTGGGAATGATGGACAGCTCATTATAGTTACCTCAAAGCTTTGTAAATGAGATCAAAATATATATCTCTTCTGCAGCGAGGAACTGAACACCCTGCCAGCAGATTCGTTAAAAAAGAAGAAATCAAAACGAAGTAAAAAGAAGTCCAAGAAGAAGGCGGCGAAAGCGTGTAGTGTGGAGGTCAGTAGAATGCCTGTACATTATGATAACAGCATTTTACTCCCACTGATTGATGAATAAGTGAATCAGAATATCA
Source organism: Pachyseris speciosa (assembly GCA_016490735.1). Classification (NCBI taxonomy): domain Eukaryota; kingdom Metazoa; phylum Cnidaria; class Anthozoa; order Scleractinia; family Pachyseridae; genus Pachyseris; species Pachyseris speciosa. The sequence continues at coordinate 68,226 of JAEMWC010001046.1, forward strand.
AGACCAAACTTCATTTTTTCTCCCAAGGATTCAGTGAAACCACACGGAGAACCACACGAAAACAAACAAACAAACAAAACTAGCAAACTTTTCAAGGAAATCGTCGATACTGGTTTAAGTTTCAATACGTTTGCGTGTTCCCGATAATAAGCAAGTTTTGAACAGAGTTTAATGCGCTAGATTCTGTCACTTTGGCCATTTCTTTTTATTGATTCAGCTGATTTCCTGCATAAATACTTTTTATTGGTAATGTAGTTTAGGTCTTCACTTGAATTACCCGGCACTTTTGAAAAAAAAAAAAGAAAGAAAGAAAATATGAATTAATTTAATATAATAAAAATAAAACAGTACAGAACATCATATTCGCAGATTCATTTAAGTATTTGTAAATTATATTATTTGCGAAACTTTGGAAAGCTAGAGAAAACCTCCATTGACTGGCATATATGCCTTAGTCATTAATAGACTTTTTGAAAGGCTTTATCCTTTGTCTACATGATCTCCCTTTCCTAATACATGGCTGGCACCTTTTGTCTTGATGCAGGTAACGTGTATGTTTGAGTTCAGGGCTCTACTAACTAAAGGGCACCCAACACCCACCAGAAGAATTACAAGAACGACAATGACTTTACAGCAAAGACATTGTCAATAGCTTCTCACCATATTGATCTATGTATGTGTATCTTATGAATACAACCATGATTAACTTAATCTTCTTTTGTTGTTGTCGACTCTTCTCAATCTGGACTAGGACTCTCAGGAACTCACCGAGAAGCGCAGTATCTGCCAGGAACATTTGTTTGAGCTCAAGAAGGCGGATACAGACGTGGTGCAGCCGCTAAAAGAACAGTTGAGCACGGAGGAAATAAATGCCATAGAGGAAAACCAAACTCAGCCAGAAGAACTGGAGAATGAGATAAAGAAGCTTGAGAGGCAGTTATCGGAGGTTGGCAAATTTTATTGTTTCAGCTCTCTTCTTTTGCTCCCAAGTTTAGTTTGAATTACTTCACAGAATGAAAACAAATATTAAGATTTCATCCGCAGACACGAAACGTAGAACCAACTTATATATCAGTCTTACCTTCTAGAAAGTGCCTCCTATTTGAATGAGCGCAAGTTTGGATTTTCTCCACAGACTTGTAAGGTAGAGCCAGTTTATACAGCATGCAAAGGGCTCAGTGCCAACGGAAATTGATGATCGATAACCTTCATTTGAATGATCGCACTGTGTAGGATTTTCTCCATACACTTACAGCGTAGAACTTTAATGCTGTACTGATAACAAGATCACCACACAACAATACTCCGTGTCATTTGTTATACTTGTATTATCACAGTTTAATATAGGAAAACTAAAGAATTAGGACTGTCCTATACGACATAATAAACAACTCCAGCGGAAAACACTGCTCAACAGCATTCATTTGACTCAATCACATACTAGGAGTTCATCCACAGACTCAAAGGTGATAAGCACTTGTTAAAACAACTCTCATCAGTATGTATGCCTTCATCTAAGAGGTCAATTTTATAAGTTTCGTCCACTTTACTGGAAGGAAAAAAAAACCAAATTATATTCCAATCGTCGCATTTTGTGACATTTCGGCTGGAGATTCGAATTCTTTAACTGCTAAGTTTGTAGACTTGAGGGGACAGTGCCCATCATTCTTTGTTTTGAGTTCAATGAAGGGTATTTCAGCAAACAGAAAAACTACTGTGCAAGGTCACTAAAAAGAAAACACAGCTAATCTAGAAACGCTAGATTATTTTACCAAGACCTGAGGTTTGTCTCTGGAAGTGAGAGTAAACAGCAGTATTTGTTTTGTTTGATTGTTTAGAGAGATGCTGCGTTGGAATCACAGCAGTGTGAACTGAACAACGCCTCTGAAGAGCTCTTGGAGAAAAAATCGTTGATCTGCGATCTTCGGAGTCAATTGGTGATAAAAGATGATATTATCATTGAGCTGCACTGTCTGAGAGAGGAGGGCGAGAGAAAATACAAGGCTTGGATTGATGAGTTAAGCCAGGAGGTTTGTGAAAAGATGTCAGCATTCAATCAGGTTAATCAAGAGGTGGAAGGAAAGAACCTAACAATCGATCAGTTGAATAGTGACCTTGATGGTCTGAAGTGTGAGTTGCAAAGATTCAAGCTGCATGAACAAGACATGAAAAAACATTTCCAAGAAGCTCAGAATTTGGTCCAGAGCCTGCACTTAGCACACCGAGAAGAGCTAGAAGTAACTAATGAACAACACGCCGCTGAACTGGAGAATCTAAGGCTAATGATGAGTGAGCAGCTGCAAGAGAAATGTGAGGAGATGCACGAACTGAAACAGATGTACGGGAGTAAGGTGAATAAGAACAAAGAGTTAAAACAAAAGGCCAGGAGATTGGCACTCGACTGGGATAACAGTGTGGTTCGTCTGAGAGTGAAAGATGCAACCTTAGAGGAACTTAGATTAAAGACAAAAGAGTTGAAGACCTCAAGCGCGAGCGAGATCAATTCGCTCAAGAAGGTGATAAAGGAGAGGAATGAAGAAAGAGCCGCTTTAGAGGAAAACTGGAGATAGAGCTGGAATTGAATGATGAATCCTCAAAATACGAACGCAAATTGGCTGAAGAAGTTGCGCAAATGGAATCACAGTACAAGCATGTGATTCAAGGACTCCTAGGTAAAGTTGATCAGCTCATGGCAGAGAGGGAGTCCCTGAAAACTATACATGCCCAAGAAATTGAAGTGCTCAAAGGGAATCTTGCTCAAAACACCAGTGTTTTTGAGGAGCAGATACACGAACTGCAATCAAAGGCGGAGAAGGAGTACCAGCATAAACTATTGGATGTTGCCACAGAAATGAGACGGGATAAAGAACAGGAGGTATCTCAGATGAAGGAAAAAATGCTACAAGAAAGCCAGGCGAAAATTGCTTCAATGCAAGAATCTCTGTTTGAGAAGATACAAAAGGCAGAAGAAGAAAACCAACAACCAAAGAAAAAGCTGATCAGCGTTGAAAAGGACCTCTCCGAAGTAACTGGGGAAAGAAATGAATTCCTTGATGAGATTGAGATCCTCAAAGATACTCGCAGAATGCTGGAGGAAAGCATGGCCCTTTTGGAGCAGAGTATTGGCCGTGTGTCGAATCAAGGTGTGCATGAAGAGCTGCAGTCTCCGGAAGGGATTGAAGATCTGCCGGGCGCTGGTTTCCCGCAAGGTAATGTATTGTATTGTTTCTTCACGAAACCAAAGGTTGAGAATAGACTACCAATATCGCTTTTCACTGATCCCTGCTGATGATTACATAGCAATTATCCTACAAACCTTTGAAATATCAAACATTTTGAAATATGGCATTTTTCAATGCAATAGTCAGTTTCAATTCGCTCAAGTCATAGTACAGTTTCGATTCAGTTAGTTTCGTTTCTTAGAAAAGTAAAAACGTTAGAAAGAATTCGTGGCCGCCATATAGTTTTTAGTTTCCATCTGCCCTTTTTAACGAGAATAGATATCAAACATACAAAACTTTACTTTGTTACTTATACTTACATCTCTCCGTGCGATAAGGCCAACACAGCTTACAGTTTTCCTTCCATCTATTTCGATTTGCGGCTAAAGTTCCTCAATTTGTGAGCAATCCTTTTTCATCTTGGCCTTCTGATTTCGTCGCATGCTCTGTTCACGCCGCAAGGGAGTCATCACCTCATCGTGGTGGGGCGTTTTGTACCTCAGTGATCCCTAGAAATATGTCGGCTGAAGTCTTGTACTTCTGGTAGAGACTCAACCGTACCGAAGAGGTCGAACTATAGAAACTAGGCAAAGTGGACATGTGATGACATGCGCAATGCCACAAAGGCACACCTTATTTTGATTATACACAAATGATTTTCTGTATGGGATCCAACGTGGATTTTTATTTTTGAAATATCAAACATTTTAAAATATGGCATTTTTCAATGCAATAGTCAGTTTCGATTGGCTCAATTCATAGTACAGTTTCGATTCAGCTCGTTTCGTTTCTTAGACTAGAAAGTCAAAACGCTGAAAAAAATACGTGGTCACCTTGCAGGTTTATGATGAGGGTGCCATCCATTACAGATTTTATGCTGGAGTTTTTGTTTTTAGTCAAGACTTTATACTTCCGTTCACCAGAGTGTTACTCTTGGTGCAAAATTACACGAGGTATATATCATGTGGAGATAAGAGTGAGTAATCAGCGGTTTCAGTGAAAACATGGGTTTTTTTAGAAGGTACTCATTCTCGCGGGCTCATGAGAGGCGTGGTTACATTCCTTTGTCATCGAACGATTTCCTTGATTTGGGAGAACAGAACTTCAAACAGTTTGTGCAAAGTAACATGAAGACGGTCTTAAAGCTCAAAATGTTTCTTTCTTTCTTTCTTGTTGAAGATGCTGAAAAACAAAACAACTTGACATCCAAACTTAACGAGTTACGGGAATTAGTCCGACAGAAAAAAAATGTGGACTCGGAACTAAGCCAAGAACTTCAGGAGGCTAAAGATGAGCTTGAGCATGAGAGAACAAGCTACAGGGCTGAACTAAACGAGCGAGAAACGCGGGAGCGAGCCCTGGAGGTCAGCAAACAGCAACTGGAGACTCAGCTGACCGAGGTAGGGAAAGAAAACTGCGAGTTGCTGAGAGAGCTCTCTCTCCTGCAGGTTGGTACTTTTTTGTTGTTTATCGAGGGATAGCCAAACAGTTCTATAGGTGCGCGAAGACACATCACAATTGTATATAATAAAAATTATTGTATATACGAAATTGCTCCCCTCTTGACGCCGACATATTGTCGCTCAAAAGGAGTGAACTTACCAGGGTTTGAAATTCTGAGCTCGAGAGGGTGCTAGTTTGGACATTCAGACAGGCAGAACATATGGGGAAGGACCATAAATTTCAGGGTACAGTAGTTATATGAAATGATATCCACAAGGCCTTGGAGTGGTAGCCAAGGGGTGGTCTGGTGTCGCTCATTTACGACTCCGTCTGTGGCTTGTTCCGTTGAGATAAAGGTCGCTGTCGCAAAGAAAACAAAGATGAATGGAAAGTGAATTGCCGCTGTCGCAAAGTATTGCGCGTTTTTTGCCAATTTCTGTCGGTTGTCGGTGTTTTGAAAGAAGATTGTCTCCTAATTTCGGAGCCATGTCGCTTGTCGCTTCTACCCCTTGGAAGGCCTCAGGACTGTGTCTTGAGTCTGAAACAGGCAGACACACTGATTGTGAACTCTAATCAGCATTGAATATCGTGATCGTACAAACTCGTTGGTGAAAATCAAGCGCTTCTTTTGGCGTGGCCGAAAAGTATTTACTCTTTAATTTGCCGTAATCTTAAAAAAATTGGCCGTCAAGTAGTCCACAGCTAAATTCCCTAAGTCCTCATTTTATCAGTTTGTTAAATTGTTACATATCCTTTGCTTTGTTTTCTGTATTTTTTTTTTTCACCAGAGAAAGAAGAAGACAGCCTTTTTCAGACGAGTTTTCAAGTGTCTTCGGAAGGAAGACAACAGACAGCCTACTAAAAACGTTTAATATTTGACTTTTTGTATTTATTGATTATGTTGATTGATTGATCGTCGAGTTTTTCGTCTATTTGAAGATATTATTTTTGTAATGTAGCTTTCATATCTAGTGCTCTGCTCTTTTATTTTGTTTAGAAATTTTCTTTAAAAAAATTACCTGTCGACGGCATTTATAATTTACAGCTCACTATTATAACCTTCTTTAGCATTCCTAAGCCACCGATAAGGAGGCTCGCATCAGTTTTTTTTCGTTTGGCGTTTTGGGTGCAGCTGTTGAAATCAAAAGTTACTATAGAAGACAAGCTTCGATTTTCTTGACACTTTAACATCTCAGTTTTGGAGGAATAAACAAAGTTTGACTTTTTCATTGGTTTCCAAGCAACAGCTGTTACCAAAGCGACGAAAAAGCATGGCCGCTCACTTTGAAGGAGGTGAATTATCTCAAAATCCAATCAGACACTTCGTAACCAAACTTGAAGAGTGTGAACTACCGGGGACCCACGATATTGTAGGCCAAATTAAAAAAAAAAAATCTGAGGGAGCGTTTTCAAGTAAAGCGCACACAAACTTTTAAAGGCTGGTTTTGTTTATTCCCGCGTTTTTCTTCAACCTTTTAAGGAAATGTTAAACTTTTATGCTTTTCTTCTCTGTTCAAGGATTTACCATGGTAGCAAGACATTTTCGATTCACATTGAGACTCCTAAGTGACTGTGGCTGTAAGATATTTAAGCACGGAAATGGCTAAATTTATGCTAAATTTGTGAGTTGTCCGTGCTTTCAATTTAGCCATTTCCAAACTTAAATATTCTACAATCACAGTTACCTAGTGGGCTCAATGTGAATTCAAAATGTTTTTTTATACCATGATAATTCCTTGAACAGAGAAAAAAGTGCAAAAGTTTAATATTTCCTTGTGAAGTTTGAAGAAAAATTTGGGAATGAACAAAACTTTATTTGTAATTTACTTGAAAATGCTCTTATAGATTTTTTTCTAGTTTGACCAGTAAGCTGTGGGACTTTTAGTTTCGTTCTGAAGTGTCTGTGTTTGCTCATTCCCGCGTTTTTCTTCAAGCTTTTGAAGGAAATGTTAAAATTTCCCGCTTTTCTTCTCTGTTCAAGGATTCACCATGACAGGAAAGCATTTTCAATTTACATTGAGACTCCTAAGTGACTGTGGTTGTAAGGTATTTAAGCACGGAAATGGCTAAACTTAAGCTAAATCATTTTGTGCGTTGTCCGTGCTTATTGAGCCATTTCCAAACTTAAATATTTCACAATCACAGCTACCTAGAAGGCTCAATGTGAATTTAAAATGTTTTTTTTTTATACCATGATAATTCCCTGAACAGAGAAATGTGCAAAAGATTAACATTTCCTTGAAAAGCTTAAAGAAAAACGCGGGAATGAGCAAAACCGGCCTGCTAAACTTTATTCACAATTTACTTGAAAACGTTCTTACAGATTTTTTTTCTAATTTGGTCTACAAAGTTGTGGCAGTTTTAGTTTCGTTCTGAAGTGTCTGACTGGATTTCGAGATAATTGACCTTCTTCAAAATGAGCAGTCACGCATTACCGTCGCTTTGGTACAGTAACAGCCCGTTGCTTAGAAACCAAAGAGAAAATTTTTAGTGTCAAGGAAATCGGCGAAGCTTGTCTTCTGTAGGAAATGTTGATTTCGACAGGTACACCCCAAGGCCAAAGAAACTGATGCGAGCCTACTTACTGTTTGTCCTTCGTCCCACAAAATCCAAAGGAGTTAAACGTCCGAAGTGTCAGCTTTTGAGCGTGTTTATTACGGTGGCCATTTAATCTTATCGATGCAAGTGATAATGTAAAAATATGTTTCTCAGCAATACTCCCACAACACCAGAGTTTATTGACAAAACAATCTTATCTAAGCTTATCCGGCCATTACACAAATGTGATCTCTTGTGTGAGAAAGCAGACCTTGGAATATAACTGAGCAAGAGAAGCGAAGGTTGCCTGGGCTACAGAACTCCAATCCTGGCGAATCCGTTTGGGATAGTGGCGACATCGATGTAGTCAAATCTCTTAGTCCTCCTTACAGTGTAGGCAGACAAAGAGGGATCAATACATGTAATGCCTAGAAGTGTCAAACATTGTCATTGCTAAGAGGGATGGGGTGGAGATATGTTTGATGACTTAAAGAAAAGAGGTTGCCGTGTGATTTTGAGGAGAAGAGGCGGCAAAAACCATCAAAAACAGTCAGCTGTCAGCAATTCAAATTGATTGGCCAGGATTGCGGTTGAAGAGCTCGTGTTTGAAATATGGGAGGAAGAAGACTTCTGAGATGTGTTGGCTTTCGATTAAAAGGCAACATGATATTGTAACTAGAGTAATGAAGGGGTAATTGGGACAAGAATTCTCCCATTAGCAAATTCTAGATCTGTTCAGCTTTCGATATCAAATAGGCACTTGAACTTATTCGTTTTTGAAATTGAAATTATTTTCTTGTTTTTCTGTTATTAAAAAAATGTTTTAGTATGGAATAATCCTAATTTCAGTGACTAATAAAGCTTTTGTTAAAGGCGGTTTATTGAAAGCTTCATTGGCTTGGTGCTGTCTGCTATGCCAGGCTTTTTCCTTCTTTCTCTCTGCCACGCCAAGGTATTGATCCCCAATACGTACCATTAATGCAAGGTTTCGGCGTATGCTTGTAAACGCCTTCATATTTATTGATGTCAAAACCTTTTACCCCATGACAAGTGTCTCTCAATAATGTAAGAGGAGTTATATTTTTGGGGCCGTCCTTACCGTTCATCCATAACAGTGGCGTTACGTTGGGATAGGCACCTTGGATCCCGGTTTATACCATGCCATAGAAAATACAGCCAATCAGAATGCAGGAAAGCCGTTGTATATTCGTCAATATTCCACCGAACCTTCCCATCGATCAGTGCAATTCAACTGTATCACACCCAACCTTCCCATCGTGCGTTGAGATTGTATTTAGCGCTAGAAAATTAGTACGAATTTTGCAGCCATTGAAGTCCGTCTGTTAAGAAAGCACATTTCACCTACTACAAAAGAATGTGAATTTGACAACGATACAAGAGACCAGATCGAGACTCTAACTAAATATTTATGAAACAAATGTAAATGAAATGGGCATTGCACATGAAATTAGGAAGAAGCAGGCTTTCCCATTGTACGAGCCAGAGAAACAAAGAACTCGCGAAAAATAAATTGCAAAGATGCCCGGGGCTTAGAATCTAGAATCAACAACCACGGATACTGAAAGTAGTATAAGATACCACGGGCCACGCGTATGGATAGTAGAAATTTTTGAACAAAATTTCCAAGAATAAGGGGATGGCATAACTCACTTTGCAAATGGAGCCGCAGCCACTGCTTTGTGTGTTAAATATTCTATACTAACAAAAATGCTAATTATGCAGAATTTACATCATCATACTCATCATCATCATCATCATCACACCACCACCACCACCACCATCATCATCATCATCATCATCATCATCAACACCATCATCACCATCATCACCATTGTCATCATGATGATCATGATCATGATCATGATCATGATCATAATAATCATCATCCTCGTCGTCGTCGTCGTCGTCGTCGTCATCATCATCATCATTATCATAGTCATCAATATCATCGTCATCATCATCATCATCATCGAAATCATCGTGGCAGGAGTTCAAGATATCCTGCTCTGGAGTATCTCATATCGGAATCAGTGACCATAGTTTTATTTATGTTTTTCGTAAAATTTCACTGCCATCCGCCGTCAAGGGAAATAGTACTGTTTCGTATAGGCAATTTAAAAATTTCGATCGTAATAGGTTTCGGTCGGACATCTTGGCTCAACCGTGGGCTGATCTCATGGGAATGGATAACCCGAATGAAATGTGGTCGAAATGGAAATCTTTGTTCTTGGAAGTGTGTGATCTGCATGCTCCTCTCCGCACTAAACACGTTCGTGCTGCTAAAAGTCCATGGATTACTCCTGAGCTTAAGAATTTGATGTATCGGAGAGATCGTCTTAAAATTAAGGCTACTCGAACGGGTGATCCAAGTGATTGGAATAATTTTAAGACGTTGCGTAACGAAGTGAACAATGCGATCAAGAATGCCAAAAAGTCCTATTATCATAAAACTTTTCAAGTTTACAATAGAAATTCGCGTAAGACGTGGGAAACTATTAATGAGGTGACAAGCCGCAAATCGGATAAAACTGCAGTTAACGAGCTTGAGCTTCACTGAACGAGAATAACTAATTCGACCGAAATCGCAGAGGGTCTTAATAAATTTTTCGCAGAAATAGGTCCTGAACTGTCCAGGGATATATATGTTTACCAAACTAGCAATTGTTTTAGTTTTCAGCGTGTGACTCAATCGCACGTTTTGTCCCACCTAAATAAATTATGCAAGAGAAAGGCGACAGGTCTCGATTCTGTGTCAGCAAGACTTCAGTCTAAGAGAATGTCCGGATTTAATCTCCGGGTCACGCGCTCTGAATTCAATCAATCGATCGATACTGGTATTTTTCCCGATGAATGGAAGAATGCAAGAATCACTCCTCTTTTTAAGAAAGCAGGAAGTAGGAGTGATCCTTCTAATTATCGACCGAGTTGTGGCCAAGGTTTTTGAGCGAATTATTTATGATCAGTTGTATCATTACCTAAATGAAAATAATCTTCTCAGTAGACACCAATCCGGCTTTCGCTCGCTTCATTCTACAGTTACTGCACTGATTGAAGCGACTGATAGCTGGTCTTTAAATATCGATCGTGGCTTAATTAATGCAGTTGTATTTTTAGATCTTAAAAAGCCTTCGATGCTGTGGACCACTCTATTCTTCTTTCAAAACTACAAGCTTATGGTATTCATGGTTCCAGAAATCAATGGTTCTGCTCTTATCTAAAAAACCGAACCCAAACGTGACTTGTAAACGGAAATAAATCGTCCAAAATGTTCCTTCGCTGTGGTGTCCCACAGGGAACGATTCTGGGGCCCCCCTATTTCTATTATACATAAATGAATTGCCTAATTGCCTCCAGCATTCCCAACCAAGGATGTACGCCGATGATAATAGTATTACTTTTGCTGGTAGTGATGTTGATGAAATAAATAGCTGTATTAATCTTGATCTGGAGAGAATTCGCGTGCAGCCAATAAACTAACTTTAAATGTGAGAAAGACAGAATTTCTTTTGATCGGCTCCAAGCAAAGGCTTTTAACTTTTACAGCGAATCCCACTGCTAATATCAACCACACATTGATGAAAATCTTTCTTGGGAGTGTCATATCAACGAGCTTTCTAAAAGGATTGCTTCTGGTATAAGCGCCATTAAACGTATTAGGTATTCGGTCCCATATAAGACTTTACTTTCCATTTACAATTCATTAGTCCAACCCCATTTCGATTACTGCAGCTCGGTGTGGGGATCCTGTTCTAAGAGTCTTTCTCAAAAGTTACAAAAGTTACAAAATCGCGCAGCTCACGTAATAACTTTTTCAAATTACGATTGTAGAACTGATGAATTGTTGCGGAAGGTAAACTGGGTTAAACTGGACCGTCAACTCCTTGCTAATAAATCAGTAATGATGTATAAGATTGTAAATAATATGGTTCCGGAATATCTTAGTTCGCGCTTTGTCCGCCGTTCTGATACTCTAAATTATAACTTAAGAGAAAGTGACGGTACGCTTGCTATTCCACAGCCCCGCACTAACTATTGTAAAACAAGTTTGTCCTATAGTGGAGCTGTACTGTGGAATAGCTTGCCCTCGTATATCCGACAGTCGCCGTCTCTTGACGAATTTAAATCCAAGTTGATGAATTACGATTTTAATAATAGTCTTTTATAAAATTCTTATTTTGCATTTATACACGGCTTCCTTGTAAGGCAGGGTATTTTTTTTATTACGTCTTTTATTCTAGTAGTTATTTATAATCTTATTTAGTTAGGTAGTTAGATTAATTTAATTAAATATTGTAAAATCTTGAAGGAAATACCGTGTCTAAATAAAGATTTTACCTCAGGTTACCTTAAGTAGAGGGATAAGGTTGAGGACGAGGATGAGAAGGTGATTGAGGGTGATGGTGACGATGGTGGTAATGGTGATGCAAAAAGCAAAAAAAATCTCGGCCTTGGTAAACAAACACTCCCAACTTGAACGCTCGAGATCAGTTACAGAAGATTGCAGATCATCAATTAACTTCGTTTGAGCCTGCATGTCAAGAGAATCGAAGGCAAACAGGGTTTAATAAAGGCCGACAAGAATAGCCTCCAAATCTGACCGCGAGGATTTTTATAACCATCGGCATCGAGTAGGGTATCAAACGAATTTTTCTGTGCCCTTTTCTGCCTGCTCGAGTTTTTCTCCCTCCTCGATCCATCTGGCACGCGATCGAATTTTTGCGCCCATCGCCTCCCGAGAAATAAGAGACGAGAGGGCGCATGCAAGATTCCTGATCTCAGAAACAGCAGAGTCATCTCCCGTGTGAAAACACTTTTTGCCCGAATTAATCGCCAAGTCAAAACATTGCCTACATGGTTTGCAGATTGACGCTTATGCGTGCAATAATCTATGCAGGAATCGCGAATGCCAAGTTATAGATGATCCCACCAAGCCCCAAGAGAATCAAAGTTGACAATTCGGCCCTTTTGGGGGTAATAACATCAAACAGTAAGTCGCTTGTTAGCCGAAAACCCAGGAAGAGATAATCCCATTTCGACAAAGTAAAATAATGGTCGGAGAAAACACACGACAAGACTTTGCTAGGAAGCATATGCTTAAACAAACAGCGAGACGCTAAAAAACGAGACGAGAAGCTTGCGAATAATCAGAATTTGACCAAGTCCAAGATCCCGCACGGATTAAGTTTACGCCAAACATCAATTAAAGAGAGATCAGAGCAAAAGGCACCAAGGTTCTTTTTTTTTCGGTAAAATGGAATCGTTTGAATTTAAGGGATCCAAAGTATTATCAACGCAATGGAAATCGCCCGCGACACTGACACGAGCACTCCTAGACAGAAAATATTGATGCAATCGCTCAAAGACTGAAGACCTTATGCTTAGACGTAGTGTTTAGACCCTAGCTGAACCAATGCACTGAGGAGTCTGGCTTCAAGTTTAGGCTTGGAAAATATAATGAAACCATCGAGCCTCTTTGAACGAACTCGGGTGGGCAAAATGTGGTGAGTCACGAGCGCCTCACAGTCCTGTATATAGAGGAGCTTAAGACACATAATTGTTTTTCGTCTTATTATATAATTGGGTAAGATGAATAGTTTAATTTAGGCGAGTGAAATTGCTTAAATCTGCTGGCAGAAACCTTGCTCTTTTTATTAGTCAAGCTCAAATTCTTTAACTGGTTCTCCAAGCTAACTTGAAAAGCGCGAACAGTTTCAGAATGTTAAGTCGTCGAGGAGAATAATATACTAAGCGCGGGCAAGGGTTTGTTCCTAAAATGCAAGGTGCGGACTGCGGGGTGTAAATTATTTTAAAATGATAAAGGTTACAGTACTCAGTGTTCCCTGTACCTGGGTATACCGCGATGCTCAACGAAATAAACGTCTTTCAAAATCCTGTAATTAAAACTCCGGCTAAGTCGCGTAGTCTATTTTCGATTGCCAAGTTATAATGAATTGTACAGCTTTTGTTAACTACAACACCTAAGGGGCACGGTATCATTTACACGCCGAGATATTGATCCCCAATACGAATCGCTCAGGGACACGGTTTCGGTGTATATCTGTAAATGTTTCCACATTTATCGACGCAAACCCTTTGCATGTACCGCCATATATTTGGAGCCGTCGCGCTATTCTGTCTTTCAAATTAAGATAGGCTCTGTGGATTCTGATGGAGGCGAAGGTCTTATTTTTTTTTTATCCCAAACGCCAACCACTAGCTACCAATACCTTCAATTTTAAAACTCGCGAACAATCACTCCAAACGTAGAGGGTTCAATATATTAAATCTATATTGGAAAAAGTGATTTAAATAAGTCGTCAGAAAATCGCCAATTTAAAATGGTACTATGATCAGAAAATCACTTGTCTTTTTTCTTCAAATTTCGAAAGTGTGTTTGCTTAACACCCGACTTGCGAAATTTCAAGCTTTAATTTCAAGCAGAAGACTGTTTACTTTGAGTGCAATTTTAATTTAATGGTCCGCCATTACTCACGTTCGTAACTGACCGATTAGGCCTCGGAAAGCTGGATCCAAGATAAAATGACGTCATATGCGCACTGGTTTAAAATTGCAGTGTGTGAATGCAGGTTATTAGGTATGCAAAACACGAGTTTGAGAGTCTGAAAGCTCAAAATTCCCGTGCTGCATACTAAATCAGCCTGGTTTACACACACTGCATTCTTACTCTTGTGAGCGTTTTACGTCATTTCGTCCTCGATCCAGTTCTCTCAAGATTTTGAAGTTAGTAATGGCGGACCGTTAAATTAAAAAGGTGCACTCAAAGTAAACAGTCTCCTGCTTGAAATTAAAGCTTGAAATTTCGCGAGTCGGGTGTTAAGCAAACACACTTTCGAAATTTGAAGAAAAAAGACAAGCGATTTTCTGATCGTAGAAGCACTTTAAAGTGCCTATGAAGCGAAATTTGTCTCTCGCTAATTTTAAAGTTTAATCCATAAAACTCAACACTCCAAAATTTGAGGTGCTCCTGATTAAAATTGGCGATTATACAAGCGTTTGAAGTTGGGCTATTTTGCTCTCAAAAATGGCATTTGAATCGCGCGGCCAAAAAGACGCGTGACAGTAGCTGTGACGTAATTTTGGGGACAAGTATTCCAACTATTTCACTATATTTCTTAAGCGCAAACACATTTTTGTACCCAAAATGACGTCACATCATAGAATTTCGCGAATAAAATCGACCCAGACCCCTGACCATTTTTAAAGGCAAAATAGCCCAACTTCAAACGCTCGTAAAATCACCAATTTTAATCACGAGCACCTCAAATTTTGAGATTCTTGCGTTTTTAGGGGTAAACTTTAAAATTAGCAAGAAACAAATTTCGCTTCATAGGCACTTTAAGCATGTTATTCCTAAACTGCCCAAAGGAAATGCCAAATAGTTCTAAAATGAGAACGATGAAGCACTAGACCACACATAGTATATCATTTTAAAGGTATTTTCTGCGGTATGCTATAAATGACACCAACAGGTGTGGTGGAGGTCACTGAAAAGACTAAGAAGTGACCCAGTTGAAAAATAAAAAACGTTGAAAGTTTTCATTTGCCTTATGCATATAGGGTATACTACTAAACTATAGCATAAATTGCAGTGGCTCTCAGAGCATTGATTGTTGTGAGGATTACAATAAATGAGAATTTCAATTCTGATTATCATTTTTTTTAATGACCATCATAAGGAAAAGTGTTCATCTCTGGAGACACATTGCCACTCCATACAAATGTTACAATCTACTTATTACCACCTACTTCCAACTCATAAATTCCCCTTCAGTTTTACTTCAATTACATGTTACAAGGACGTGTTTCTTTTGTTACAAGGACGTGTACTCGTAAACCACACAAGTACACATTGCGGCCCTATTTTTTAATTTGACGGAAACAATAAAACAGCTAATCAAAGCCTACGGTGTATTCAATAATTCGTGACTAACGTTACTAATAATTCTCTGAAGTCATACTAGCTGCTGTTTAGAGGAAGTGGCATGGCATAACAGAGGACAAACGAAAGTTTATCCCTTTTTCTTGTTAGACTTTTGCTGTTCTTTCTGCTGCCGTGCTTGATTTTTCTCGTGTTTGTTCCTGGTACTTGGGCGTTTATTGTTAGTGTGCTCTGAAATCAAAGGAAACTAATTATTAGGAAAAAACTCTATGAGAGCGAAGAAACTGACCTTTTTTGCGTGGGCAAAGCTAACCCCGCCAGCAGGCGCATTGATCAAGTGTGGACGAAACAAGCTTTCCTTCATTCTCGGTTACTCATTGTGTTTACCGTTTGCCGCCAGCATGTTATATTCTCTTTGAAATACTATAGCTTCATTAAACTGACATTACAGATTGAGAGCAATATAGAATGAAGCCGACCGCACGTGTTCGGTTTCCTGTTACATTACGTAACACAAGATGAATTTAGTCCGGCATGGAGCATCCAGAACACGAAAATGAAGATGTCGGAACGCGAAATTATAGATGAGTCCAATTTCAGGTGGTTAATAAGAGTCATTTAAGCGTTAAAATGTGTCAATTAACATTATTTCAGCATTCGATGCGCAACGCTTTTCTCCGGCCTTCTTCGATAAGTAAGCTCTAAAATGAAATCCTAAAGAACAAATGTTGCGGGGCCGCTAATGCCTTTGTTACGTAATAAAGAATAAAACAAACAGCAAATGAGAACGAGGGCTTGAGACTGATTCAAGCTTTGCGCCATATCGTTACGTAACACATTGTCAGCTCTTTTACTACTATTACATAACGAGAATTATCAACTCAGTTCTTTCATGAACGTTTGAAGAACCAAAATTAACGCTCTGTTGTCTAGTTTAATCTTTGTCCCTACAAGGTTTTTTCCTCACTCGGAACTGTTATAAATCCATATGACTGCGGAACATTGCGTTTTGCGGAAGTGTTAGGCATCGTTTACACGGACCGCATTAAAAACGACACGGTTTCGAAGTGTTTACACGGAACCTATCCAACTGTTAACGTCATGGCGATCTTGTACTCGGGCGTTCCTCTGGAAACATAACACCGTCCAAAAAGTTGTTCCACCAAACACGAGTTCTCCCAGGCCGAATCTAGAATCATCGTTTTGCTTTTCTTTTCGTTACTCTGGAGCATATCGACGAAAAAGTCAACATCTCAAGACATCTGTTATTACGATATGCCTCTCGGTTTATAGAGAGTAAAATATATGAAAGCTGAAAAAGCTAAGTTACATTGTCATAATTGTGCAACAAAGCGCTGCACTCCGTGCGAGGTTCACCATATTTACCCTTCGCGAGCCAGGCAAATTCGCACCAAAATATATAAGTAACCTTTTATAAATCGATGCGCTTTTGCCGTTTACACGACCCATGAAATCGTATCGTTTTGAAAACGCTTAAGTGGAGCGTTTTCAAAACGACCCGGTTCTGATAACGAACTTAACCGGAGCTGTGTAAACGAACAGCGTAACCGCATCGAAACCGATGCGGTTACAAATGAAATCGCGACCGTGTTAACAGTGCGTTAATCGGGGATAATTAAACAGCTCACGGATTGCGCTCAGTTTGTCAAAATTAATTGCTGTGCCGTCTGATGAGAAGAGGCAAAGGTGATACGCAAGTAAACCAAATATAGACGAGAAAGCTTGGTTTTGTTTTTCTGCAAATAATTTCTTCTCTATATCTGACACTGGATTACTGCAGTTCATCAGTTTACTTTTACAAAACTGCCACTTCCCCACAAACAGACGAAAGCCGCTAGCTCGGCTGATTATCAGTTTCCGAGAAGCTCGGGCTCGTTCCTATCTGTTGAGTTGCTAGACATTGAAAATGTATTCTCCTACCTAAGACTTAGTTAAGTGCCACCAGATTTATCCAAAAACTTCTACTGTGCAAATAAAGCACCAATTGAATCAAATTGCTTCCGATTTGAGACCAATGCGAGCCATGTATTTTTAAGTCACCCTTGGGTTTTTGGAGATAGTTAGCAGCAACACACACACAAACCTTTGCCCTGTGCCGTCTTGGCTTTGTTCCTCTGATTGCCTTTCGCCTTTGCTTGGTTCTTTGCCTTTTTCTTGGCCGCCTTTTGTGCGCTTTTTGATAGCCCTTTCAGCACTGCCTTGGCTACGTGCCCCCAAATCGCATCAGCTCCTGGGAAAAGGACTGAGGATTGCACAGCAGTGCTATCACTACCGCTGTTTAAGAACTGTCGCCCCAGTGAGAGAAAATCCGCGGCAATGCTAAACACGATAACCAAGAACACCAGTTTGACGAAAGAGGCCATCTTGTATGACAGGACACAACAAAAAGATCAGTACCGATACGTGACGATACCTGAAAGCAAAAACACTTCCGTGAAAAGTCGAAACGAGTTCATGATATGATCTAACTTTGTAACAGTGAAGTAAACATTAGCATACAGTGAACGATACTATTTGACTAAAATTGTCTATTAATCAGTGTTCATTTAAACAAAAGTAAGCAGACCAAAGCCGAGTGGCGACGAACGAATGCCAGCATATTGGCGCAACAACGATCGTGAAAATCAAAACTAATCCATGCCGTTCGAGAACCCAGTGTTTTTGGCTGTTTTGAAGAAAAATTGAGATTCTTGCGCCTTACATTTAAGAGTCACGACTAGCTAAATTGGTATACCGCGTTACAATAAAATAAAAGATCACTGAACAACCAAATAAATTGAACATAACACAATCTCCCAACCGAGCTTTCAAGATCTGCAATATCTGGCTGCTTGAACGCTGCCGATCGCTACCCACGCACCTGAGCCGACGTTTCTTCGAAATAAAGTGAAATTAAACTGGTTGGCAGCTTAAGAATACTCAGTCTTCCGTGAAAATAATAATTCCGGGGTCAAAAGATTGAACAAACTAAAACACGTTCGCGCGAAAATCTTCCCACAGTGGAAATTTTCTCGCTTCTCTCCTAGAGGTAGGGTATGAGTTACTTATTCCAAAATCAAAAAAATAAATGGGGGTCACCGACTTTGTTTCGGAGGAAGGTGCTCTGCAAAAGTGCCCTATTTGCGATAAATCGGCCATAATAGGCGAAGTATAGTTTCATCCGGTCCGGTATTTTGATAAATACAAAATTTGCATTTAAGTCACTGTATAGAGGCAAATGAAATTTCGCAGAAACGTGACTCTGTAAATATTACAGAGGCAAATGACTTCGCAGTTAATTAACTGCGAAATATTCCTCTGCATATATACACAAAGCAGAAACTTCGCCGTTAATTAACCGCGAAATATTCCTCTGTATAAATAAACGGAACAGAAACTTCGCCGTTTGTTATTTGTGAAATTTCCCTCCGCTAATATAAGTGGATCAGTTATTTCGCAGTTTGTTAACTGCGAAATTTCCCTCTGTATATTTTGAAGTGGATGAGTTACTTCGCATTTAATTAACTGCGAAATATTCCTCTGTATATGTGAGTGGATCCATTACTTCGCCTTTCGTTAACTGCGAATTATCTCTTCGTATATATAAGTGGATCAGTTACTTCGCCGTTTGTTAACTGCAAAATATTTCTCTGTGTTTATATATATATCAGTAACTTCGCAGTTTGTTAACTGCGAAATATTCCTATGAATATATAAGTGGATCAGTTTCTTCGCAGTTTGATAACTGCGAAATCCCTCTTTATAGATAAGTGGATCAGGTAGTTCGAAATTTATTTACTGCGAAATATTCCTCTCTCTCTAAATATGGGGGTATATCACTGAAATATTTTGCCGTATATCAACAGTCAATTTTCCTCTGTATATACTAGTAATAATCGTAGATTGGAGAGTGCGTTCGAATATTGGTAGGCTTGGTATGTTAATCCTTAAACCACCATAGGGAGGGCTAAAACAATATTAATACATGGTTTCTGAAAACAGTTTTAACAGCAAAGAACAAATAATTGTACAAATCGGCAATTGTTTGAGGCTCATCTAGACAGTAATCCCCAGACATTCCTTCAGCTCCTCAGGACTTGTTCCGACCCAACATGGTATGTTCCTTCGGATGGCATATTTGTTTGTTTCAGTAACGAAATGGCCGATCTGTGGTGTAAAAAGGTGTACAAAATATTTCTCAGACGTTTGTTTATTCTGATATAACAAATTTCAGTTGAGGTCGTTTCTTGAGCGGTGGCAGATCATCCACTTCAATCGCCAATCCTCGCCACAAAGAACCCCAATTTCATCGTGTTCAACAACTCGATCAAACAGGTCTTGTTTTCGAAAGATTTCGTCGATTTAATTTCGCTTTTACTGGATGAATGTCCACTCATTGTAGTTGTATCGCCGCCATATTTACTTTCGCCATTTCCAGGCTGTAGCAGCTCATTTTAGACATTTACACATCACTTTCGTCTTCCTCGCGGACGGCCGCCATTTTGAAAGCTATTGAGTTGGCTTGGCGATGATGTCATTCGTGTTCGCCCCCGGAGATTGCTTGCAGATTGCAGGGGCAGCTCTTTTCAAGATCCACCGGTTGTCCCAAAAATCTCAATTGGCCATGTTCTAAACGAGTAAGGGCCTGGGAAAGAGGTTTTAAAATTTATCGATTGGAAAAAGTTGTTTCCACTTCATAAAGAGCATCTCAAAAATGTCACCTAACCAACTTTGACGCTGTTCAGTTGAATTGGAGCTGAAAAAAATGATTTTGAAAATGGTGAAAATTAGAGACTTTGTATGGTTTGGAGGGACACACTTTCCGAAATAGAGACATTTGTATGGGATTTTTTTAAGCTTGAAATGCATGTTATCTGGCGGCTTTTCAACCAAACGTACTCAAACTTGCTGAAACGGCTTATTTTGAGATACCCTTTCATGTGAGAATCGATTTAGTTCAATTTCATTGATTTTCAATGAAGTTTGAATTCGTTACTACGCCCTTACTCGTTTAGAACATGGCCAATTCAGTCTCGATTAGAACTGCGTTCCGCGAACGCAATAAACGGGTGATTGACTTCGCACGAATTTATTGACAGCTGCGTCAAAAAGTGAAACTTATGCGGGACCTGCGGGAGGTGATGGAAGTGGGCGCCGTGATTCATTTGGAAAAAATTCGGGAATTTTAGGCACAGAATGAAATGGTTATTGTGAACGATATATGAAATGAATCATATATGAACTGCGGAAATGAAATCAAATGAAGAATGATCCTCGCAGTTGTAAACGCAATTTATGCAATTGCGAAAAGAAGCCTGAAAAAAATTCAGGACTTCAACGGAGTTGAACGAGGATCATTCTTCATTTGATTTCATTTCCGCAGTTCATATATGATTCATTTCATATATCATTCACACTCATTCCTTTCACGGGATCATATGAACCCACAATTGACCTGCTCCCAACGTCAGTGGCTTCATAGCTCAGTTGGTTAGAGCATCGCACCGGTAATCGCGAGGTCACGGGTTCAAACCCCGTTGAAGTCCTGAATTTGTTTTCAGGCTTCTTTTCGTAATTGCATAAATTGCATTCACAACTGCGAGGATCATTCTTCATTTGGTCACGGGTTCATGTATCATTCACACTCAATGATAGGAACACCCATAAAAAGACAGTGTATATTGAACTTTACTGTCTCCAATTTCTTCATTTGAAATGGTAATTCCTGGAAAGTTCACTGATGAGGAAAAAACCTGGGAATTTTGGATATTCAAACCTGAATTTTTGCCCAGATGGAACGCGCCCCGGAAATGCAAGAGGCAGGGACGAGATAACGCCACATCAGGATGTTGAACAAAACATGCCGATGTCGTTTAAAAATAAATTTGGAGACAGTAAAGTTCAATATACACTGTCTTTTTATGGGTGTTCCTATCATTGCTGTTAAGGGAATTCACTGATGAGAAATTTTCTAATTTTACTCGTTGAAACGAGGCTTAGGGCTGACAATAACTAGTCTGATGTAAATACGGATAAGGGCTGTTAACTTTGAGTAATTGTTTATTGTTCTTTGATTGTTCTGCTCAGTTAAAATACGTATTGTTTTTTGATTAAAAACTAATGATTAGCACACAGCAACATATCTTGCCAACTTTGTTTATGATCCGTTTATTGTTTTTTTTTTTTCGCGTATCAAACCAGTCATAGCCATATAGCTCACTTTTCCCTATCTCAGTTCTCTTCTTTATCCCTTTCTCTCTCTTTTTTTTGTATTTCTCTTCTTAGGTTTATTACAAAGTTGAATATAGTATAAATGTCAAATCATGAGCCCAAAATTAACTGAAGCGCACATTTTGAAACGCAGGATTTACGTTATCTTCTGCGTATATTTCTTAGTGGGTGCTTTTTTGATGATCATATCCCAATTTGATCGTAATTTGTACACTACAAATTTAGTATAATACTGTTTCCTTTTGGAAAATGATGGTTCAGCTTGCAGCTTTAGCGAATGCAGTACTGCATTCGGGCCTCATCGCTACGTGAAAGCACTGCCAAAGGGTGTGTTGCTAGCGTATCACCAACTTGTAAACCACTAAACGGCAAAACAAGGATGGTGAACAGAAGCGGTTTTTTTTTTTTATAGAAAAATGTCATGATGATTACTTAAACAACAACAACAACAATAATAATAGTAATAAAAACCCGTAGAAGGACCGACAACTGGAGAGAATCGAATAACATAATAATAATAATAATAATGATAATAATAATAATAATAATAATAATATATTTTTTAAATATTTAATATGATGTAAGAATATCATGAAGAACATATTTAGAACAAAACTATTTACAAGGATAAATTATTGTTTAAAAAACGAACTCTTAAAATTTTATGTACACTTAGCTTTCAGCAAAACTAAAATTTCGTATTTCAAACTTGTTTTGTTCATGTTTAACATGAAGCTTTAAAATATTTGTAAAAAGTAATGGCTCGACTTCCAGAAAATGTGACAAAAAAAAAACTACCCTTCCTAAATAGTCTAAACACCGTATTAAGTAAATATATATAAATATAAAAAGGTGGAATACAAAACTACAAAACACTTCTTGGCTCAGTATTCCTGACTTTGGCTAGAGTTCCTAGAAATGCCGTTCTCAATGCCATCTCTAATATTAAAGTTACTAATTTGGATTGGCTCTAATGTTTTCAATTTATAAATCTGTGTCAACAAAGTCTAGCTTTCTTCTTCTCGATCTTGAGCCTCTCAAGCATAGTATCACAGAGCGCACGGTGGCGAAAGACACTTTAGCTCTTATCCAGGAAATTGCGCTGCTTGAGTAGCTTTCTCCCTTCTTAGTTGCGATCAGCTCCGCAAGCCTGCTGTGGTACTTAAGACATTCATCCGCCATTCCGCCTGTGGTCGTGAAAACTAGGGAAGTGAACGTTCCCTCTTCGGTCTCCATTACCCTTTCCGCATACTGCCTCTTCTTCTCGTTCTCATGTCTCTTGTAGATCTGTTTAGGAGTCAAGTCTCTGTAAGAGTTTGCATTGGGGTGACACACCCGAACATCGAAGAATGCAGATCTCTGTCTCTCCCAAAAGCCTCGAGCATGGATATCTAGACACGCATCAGGGGCTTTTTTTAGCGCCGTGATTTTTTCAACTTCTTTGAAGGATACCAGCCTCTGGAGAGCCCTCGCATCTTCAAGAGAATCATGAGTGGCATAGGACACCCCTAAAAGATCAGCAACTAATTTTTGCTGAGAATATTTCCCTCTACCAGGAAGGGCTTTCTTAAATAAAGCCAGGGTATCAATGAAACCTAGAACACACTCATGGAAGGAACTCAGCAGATCATACTTTTTTAGAGCATAAATTATTCGCTTGCTGTTAAAACATTTAGCATTGTGGGCAAAGAGAACCACTTTCTCTTTTATAACCTTAAGCCATGCTAAGAACTTTTCAAAAGCTTGTTTTGGTTACTCTGCAAGCACTGGCTTTCCCTTGTGCAACAGTCTGCCTCTCACCATGGTAAGCTGTGTCACTTGGGAGGCTGCAACACTGATTTTCAGTCCAGGGATGATGTAGATGTTAAATTCATCATTGCCATGGACAGCCAAAAGCTGGATTATATCAGCATCTGTGGCTGGAAAGATCAATAAATAAATTGGAAAAGTCACATATGTATGTGCCAGGCTGATTATGTATTGAACAAACAGTTTCCACCCGATTGGAAAAATCGCTCCATCCAGAAATATTCTTTCATTTCTGAAACTACAATGTTTGTTTGGAAAATCATTAAACACAGGTATTTGCAGCTATTAACAGCCCAGGGGCAGCATGATAATGTAGTGGACAGAACTCTGGTGGTATTGGGATCAAAGGGTCTTGAGTTTGAGCCCTTATCATGGCTATCACATTGTGTTTCCTGGGCAAGAACCTTCACTCTCACAGTAACTGACTTCACCCAGTTGGATGACTAAATTCTGGATGCTAAAACCTGCATCTACGCATACGGGGGAAGTAGCAATACTTTTAGTCACTTCATTTTCTATTAATTGGACACACAGTAAGCACCATCCAGATAAACTGCTTGCCTTCAACAGACTTTTCCCTGATAGAGTGGAGTAAATTGATTAAAAGATTAATGAAGTTACCATTAGGCCAGTGGTTTCCACATCAAACACAATGCTTATGGCTGAATCCACTAAGGACAAACTTAATCACCCTGAGGTGCCTGAATTGGTGGTGGTATCCCTTCCACATCAGAACAGTGCCATAGTCCAACATCTTTTCCATACATTGTTCCCTCTCGTACTGTTTGCTGGTATTGGGTTCTGCCTCTTTCATTCTTTAACTAAATTCTTTTCTTCTTCACGTCTTTCTTTCTCCTCGTTCCCTACGTTTTATTGCCTTTTTGTTAAGTCTTGTTGCTTGAAGCTCTGCTAAATTTCCTGAAGACCGACAATTTTCTTTGTTAACCTGTAAAGAGCAGCACATCAAAATTACTATTCTTGATTTGTGGAGAAGTTAGGGTTGGGGTCCAAAAAATTCTTAACAATAACAAATTACCAGTAGTGAGCGAAATGAAGTCGTTTGAGGCATTACCTGGTCCAATACTTGGAAAATATTAATAGCCACCTTGCCTAATTGTAGAACAGAATTAGAGAGTTCTAATGGTGCATAAAGTTGAATAATGCAACAGTTTTATTTAAATTTGAGAAGTGAATTTGCTTTACCTCAGAGACATAGTCATGCCCTAGGTTTTTCTGGCATGCAGCTGCCTTCACATGATAATCTAGGCTTTCGGAGCCACTGTAGTGCCGAGCTTTTGGAGCTTTGCTGGCGACACTTTTGATAAATTAATGAATCATTGGGTAATGTACTGAAACAGGGAGCCAGTTTTTCAGCATTTTGGCAACGACTCGAAACACTTTGGTGAGCTCAGCTCTCAAGCTTTCTCCTTGCAAGTCCAAGCCATTTGGTAGGGATCTGTGCTTAGCTGTAGCATTTTTTCGAAACTGACACCAAGATCCACACTTGTCATTCTCCCCAAATACATGTGGGGCAATGTTCTCTATTGCATCTCTGACACCTTGGGGTCATCTTTATTTTGGGACAATGCATAAGCAAAGTACTTTTGCAGATATATTGATAACTGGAGTTGTTAGTTCTTTCTCCTGCTTCTGGAGTTTGTAGATCCTAGACCCCAAGGATTTTTTAGAATGATTTGTATCACTCCATTTTTCAACACTGTGGTCTACCTGCTGCCGCACCATGGCCATAGTTGTGCTATCGTCATCTCCTATCAGTGTTGAAATCTGAACCTTGTCATCTTTAATGTCGTGCAGCATGTCCACAGCCACACTAGATTCATTCCTTCGGAGCTCCCACACCAATTTACTCTGCAGTCATACACTTTCAGCTTCTGGTTTCCTTTCCCAGCTGCTGCATCACAGGTATGACAAGCCATCAACCTTGTTCCTAAACCAAAAAAATCTTTCCCGTTTGCTTACCAATGAGGCTACCATGACCTGCAATGATTTAAATTTGAAAACAATGATGCATTATTATGTAACTGTATTTCCAAACGAATGGTGCATTTTAAATGAGATGTTTGAAAAGTAATTTGAAACCAAGAGGGAGAAAACTTTTCTATTTTTATTGCAAGCATTATGGTCATTATGAATCAAAGCATAAACTCATTTGTGGTGGTGTTGCCATCCATTTTGTTGTATTTGAGAGAGGATGTACAGGTCATAAAATAATAACAAGTATTTTTACATTTTCAGAGGGTATTCATACAATTCATACATGTACATTATATTTAACAATTGGTTCATGCGTCAGCGTGCGTTCATCAAGATATGAAGCACGCTCGCCCTATTGAATTTATAAACTACACAAATTAAAGAGCTATGTTATAGAAATTATTTAAACGGGAGTAAAGTTAATAACAACAAAATATATCTACTATTTGTTTCTTCTGCAAGCAGTACAAAGGGTTTAAAAGAGATTTTAGGGGAGCTGAAGATTTTAACCAATATTCATAAAAGAGATGACCAAAAGATAAACTATCTGATAAACTGTTGTAGGTTTTCCCATTACTTCTCCTCTGCCAGGCCATGTCATACGAAGCAGTTATGTTTGTCAGAACTCCCATATTTGTGTCTGGGCTTTAATTCACCTGACAAATGTGTGCAACATAATTTACTTTTAAAATATTATAATACAGAATAAAATAATGTTTACTTTTTAATCCACATCTACACATTCAATGCTTTTTCCTTCTTTTTAATCAGTCACTGCAATTGGTATTTTGAGTGATACAGTAATAATTACCATTTTGTTTATAATTGAAACTGGTGTCAAATTCTTGTATATATTACTTCTCAATGTGAACAAAATACAATTGAGGAAAATAAAAGAAGAAGAAAAGACATGAAAACGTACAGACCATTGAAAATATGTCCATTTTTTCCCCGGTTGGATTTCAACAAATTATAGTTTCAGTGTTGATGCTGATGACCAGCAAAATAAAGCCATTTGTGTGCTAAACCACAACACATGCATTGCTGTTCCCTCGTAGGTCCCCGCTTTTAACATTGTTTGGTCATGGATGAACACGAGCAAGAGAATGTGATTCTACTCGGATTCCATAAAAGCAAAGGAAAAGCACTTGGGGTTTATAAGTTTTGAGGCAATAAGTACTTAGGGTAATACAAACATCAAAATGTAAGACGAAACATTGCACACCGGTTTGTGACTGACTAACCTAGCTGGAGTTTTCCTATAAACTTCCTCTCGCAACGCTTCAGTAACTGCTCGATTGGCTACATTTTGCACGGTTGTGTCTAAAAGTGGGACGGGGACTTTGGGACAAGGACGCGGGGACGCGTGTTCGGGGACGTGGGACGCGGGGACGTGAGATGTGGAGACGTGAAGACGTAATATCGGGGACGCGGGGACGTAACATTGGCGACGCGGGGACGTAAAGAAAATATCTTCACTCTAACTGCTTTGGAAATTCACTGATACGAAATATTAATTTCGAAAGTTTACCGCTGAAAACGAGGCTTAGGGTTAAAAATAGCCAGTCTGAGGTAAATACGATTAAGGGCTGTTAACTTTTTCACTTTTAGGATTTGTTTTTCGTTCATTTTATTGCTCGGATCAGTGAAAATTAAAATTCCTTTTATCCGCGACCCCCTCCCCTGCTGCGGCCGTGTATGCTCCAGCGAGTTGTCAGTGACTCTGGAGGGCAGTTTCCACATGTTGACGCAGTGTTTCTTCACTTCGTGGGGGATCATGGATGGTATTCACGGCAGGTGTTACCGAGATTGTAATCCCTATGAATACTCGCTCAAAATAGAATTTCAAATCAAGTTTCGGCAATATTCGTTTTGAGAATGAATATAAGAAAATCATATATTTGAACTGCGGATTAAAGAATGAAGCTGTGAATGATCATCGCAGTTATGAGAACTACTTAACTAAACCTTCAATGGAAACAGCTTGTAGTGCATATCTTTTTCTTTATATATAATTGGCCTTAGTCCAGTGAAAGGAAAACCTGGCAAGCAATTTCGTCAAAGTAAGTATTATGACGTTCAAGTTTGTGGCTACGTAGCATCAACAACACAACAGTAAATCCCACATGATCGAACGAGCTCCAATCCTTTAACTTATAAATGAGGATTTTTAGGTATCTTGCTATTTGCCTGGTAGTTGAAGGACATCATGAAGTCTGAATACTCGTAAGTCACTGGCATGCTTCGAAGAAATGAAACGTGCTCTGCTCGTTTGAGTGCTGACAGTGCTGACTAAACGTCTTTAGGCACTCGAGGTGATAATCGGCATTCCAAGGCAGATCGATCCAGGCGGTGAGTCTATGAGCAGGTCTTGTCATCAAACCATACCAACATTAGTTGCGGCTCATTTGCCATGGATTTCTGAGTTTGTAGTTTGGAAATTAAGATCTGCTTTTGGACTTGTTTTTCAAAATGGCGGGACGGGACTAACGCTTCATGTTGTCATCGAATGTCCCATGATGCAGTGCGAGATGAATGTCTTCTTTCTAGCTGTCTTACATACACATTTGTGGCTCTGATAAAATATGCTTACAGAATGCAAGGAAAAGAGTACCATATGTGTATTTTTAAGCTACAGACCGTCTAAAAAGAAAACAAATGCTATCCTTGAACGTTAAAAAGGAACAGAAATGCTGTGCAAAATATAGCGGATCAGATTACATGGTTTGACATTGAAAGTTCAATTCACTTCTAAAACACCCTCTCTTGAGCTAAAAATACTTCTCATTTTTTTTCTTGATCCAATAAAAGTTAGCGAGCAAAATTCGATTCACTGCTGATATCAATTTAAAGACTTTATTTTGCTGTGCTCTATGCAAAAAGTGTAAATGTTTTCCTTAATGTCACTAAACAAGACTAATCTCATATTTCTTCCATTTCCAAGACTGCCAAAAATGATTACTGTTTAACGATCTTAGCAAATGAAACATGCCTGGTAAGCCTTTTTCTTAAATCGCAGTTGACGTGCTTGACATGGGAATCCTTAATTGGCCTATTCCCTAAATGGCATCAGTCTTTTTTTTTTTTTAAAGTAAAACAGTATTAATGTTTAATTAAAGTTTCAATAGTCAACGAATTTCTAGAAAGCACAGGATTTTAAGAAATGTAACCAAAAGCAAAAAAGGAAACTACAGAAAATAGCAAAGCGGTTGCTTCCTCCAATCTGCAAAAATCTCAAAAGAATTGAACAAAGAAATGCGTGTCATGTGCAAACGTGGTCTCCCTCTTACGTCAAAAACCTTTACAGGTGAGCAAAAGCCTTCATATCTTAAATTACGTCCTAACACGTTCTACCAAGTCTTACTCACTTGGTAATGCAATGATATATTTGCCATTTTAAGGTTAGTAGGTACAATTATGGCTTTGTTTGTGTTCAACTCCCCTCAGTAAACACTAGTTACTTGCATGCGCCAAACCAAATAACATCTATTACATGAACTGCTAACACCTTTCAAATGCAATACTCAAACCATACTAAACGACTTACTTGTTCTCCTATTCCATGAAGAAAGAATGGAATAGCTGCTTCATTTAACGCATACATTGGCTCCTAGAATTCCTCGAAATAGTCGCCTTCAACCCTACCATAAAACTAACCCTACCCCTCAACCCTAACCCAAATCCTAACCCTAACCCTAACCAAACCAAACCCTAGCCTAAAAGCTAACCTCAACCCTAAGCCGAAAACTAACCCTAAATCTGACCCCAAAACTAACCCTTTTCTTGACTATATCCCCAACCGTAAGCCCGAAAGCTAACCCTAAGCCTCACCATAGCTTTAACCCGACTCCTAACAAACCCAACCTACCTGCAAGGAAATTCATACTTACAGGTGAAAAAGTGATGACGTCAAGCCGCGTTGCATTAACCTATTGACTACCAGCTGTTTTTACGTTTTCGGAGTGATTTTCCACCTATAAACGATGAATAGCAATTTGAAACTACCAGGGAAAAGTGGTGCTGTCCTAAGGCACTGGAGGCTCAAGATTTCTGAAAACGTCATTTTGACGTAGCTATTTTTTTTATCCGTGAAGCAACAACAATGGCCCAAGTTCGGCTTGCTTGCGATTTTTGCTAAGTTTACAGCCATTTTTCATCTTTAGCGGCTGCCTGATGAGCATCATTAAGCGTGACGGTAGCTAAGAGTCCACTTTCTCAAAGAATCGAGTAAGGTGATGTACTTTGTTGTCGAATTTGGCTTGTTACTCGACGAACCTGAAATTTGGCCGGTCGGACACTTAGTACGTTTGGGACTCGATTACTGATGAATTTCTCGACCTACCGCCGCATATTTTGGAATTTGTAAGCACTGAAGATGACCACAAGCAGGAAATTTTGGCGGTAGGTCGGAGTGGCTGTAGACTTACTTTATATGTGAAAGAAAGAATTGGGGAAAGTTCTCGTTAGTTCCAAACATGCAACGCGCTCGAGAAGTTGAAAATGTCGGGAAGGCCAGAATGCACTTGAACAAAAGGCTGTATCTACGCTCGGGAGAAGAATATCAACAAAAAAAGTCATTTCTAAGCTAGAACAAGGACTGAATTTCGTTATGATGGTTGAAGTTTGGTTTTTTGACGATGATTTCTTTAAAAAACATTAAGGCAAAAAGGGGCATTTTTGTCGTTTCTCTTTGTCGTTCAAAACGGTCAGTTTCGTTCTTGTCCAAACTTAAAAGGCCACATTTGGTAAAAATCGCTACGTTTCTTGCGTTTATTGGATATCCAAATTTAAAGGACATTCCATTTCGTGCTCACAACTAACAGTTAAGGCAATATTCGTGCGATTGAGAAAGTTGCAATGTTTTGAAGAATGGGAGTTCTTTACGGCTGCTTTTGGCCGGCACGGGTGCCAAAGGGTTAAGCAGTACGGTGAAAATAAAGCCTGAAAAATGAAAAATAAAAATTAAAAAAAATTAGGTTAGACTCCCGTACAAACCTGAAATATATTTCCATTTTTATTCCCTGAACAATCTGGCAAGCAAAAATACCAATTTCCATAGAAATGGTTTCCTGAAACACTTTCCAACGTCAAAATTTACCAGATTTGAGCTGGGATGTACAAGGATTGCAGTTATTACTGAAAACCATCTCGGAAACACTTACCATGAAGATCACGGACGACTCGCTGGAACATACTCGGCCACAGCAGGCGACTGGGGTCGCGGATAAAAGCAATTTTCAATTTTCACTGATCCGAGCAATGAAATGAACAAAAAACAAATCCTGAAAGTGAAAAAGTTAACAGCCCCTAACCGTATTTACCTCCGACTAGCTATTTTTTCAACGGTAAACTTGTGAAATTTCGCATCAGTGAATTTCCAAAGCAGTTAGAGTGAAGAGATTTTCTTTGCGTTTCCTCGTCCCAAATATCACGTCCCCGCGTCCCCGAGTCACGTCCCCACTTCCCCGATATTACGTCCCCACGTCCCACATCTCGCGTCCCCACGTCCCACGTCCCTGAAGACGCGTCCCTGCGTCCCCGTCCCCAACTCTCCGTCCCACTTTTAGACACAGCCGTTTTCCACAGCTTTTCCAGCCTCCCGCTCCCTTCTCTTTAATGTTTTGTGGTGTTGTACTTATTGGCTCAAAACTTATAAACCCGATGTGCTTTTCCTTTGCTTTTATGGAATCCGAGTCGTGTTCTTCCATGACCACAGTCTTTCAAAATGTTGTACCAAAGAATTTTACCAGTACAGGAGCAGTCACATACGAAGGACATTCCCCACACACGGGTATATTACGAACCAACAAAACGACCAGCTCCCAGATGCCTTCTTAGCTCAGTCGGTAGAGTGCTGCACCGGTATCGCAGAGGTCGTGGGTTCGAATTCGGTACAAGCCTAAATCTTTGTCAGGCTTTATTTTCACTATTGCTTAAGTAGTGTTCATAGCTGCGATGATCAGTCACATAATTATTTAATTATATTGCTCGTATCAAGAAATGGCCCATTGTAGTGGCTCAAATTCATCTTCACAGCTCGGAACAAAAGATATTTGTTGCCATTTTGTTTCAATGAGGGAACTGTGCCGAGACTCGGCGATGAATCACCGTTGATGAGTTAAAAATCTCGCAAAATTGTCGGCGTGACAAATTACCTGCCCACAGGAAGAGGGATTTGAACGTTACTAATTGAACCAAATCGAAATTAATTGAACAAACAAACACGCGATTGGGCTCGATTGAGTTCGGTAATCGAACACAATCGAACCCTGGCAAAAAATTTTGGGCAATCACTTGATCGGTTGAGTTCGATAGGGATCGATAAACTTGAAAATCGAACGCTATCGCACCCTTTCGCACATTTTTTGGCTCTAACTTGGTGTAAGAACCTGTGAAAATCACGAATGACGTGAAAGAAAACAAAACATTCTAAACAATAGCGAGCAGCAAAACAATAGCTCATAAAACAAAGAAAACCTCGTCAGGTTCTAACATCGAGGTAAAGCCCAATTTTTTGGTTCGGTTGTGTTTTTTTATTACCAAACTAATCGAACCCAATCGTTCGATAAGTTCGATTACTAACGAAGGGAGGTTAACAAGAAAAGTAATTTTGTCAGTGCTTCGGTTTGGCCGAAGATCTAAATATCTCGCTGGTCCAGCAATTGTTTTCATAGCGCTCGTTAACAATGCCTATTGTTTACGAATTGTCCCCGCTTTTCTTGATGATATTTGTCACAGATTTTAAGTATACTCCCAGTCAGCGTGCATCGTATCCAGAGGCTGATTGCTGATTTTGTTTCTTTCACAGGACGATTGTGTGTCTTCAGATGGACTTAAGATGTTTCAACTTAGTACTATGGCCAACTTGAAGACTGAATTTCATCAACCTTTGACACGCTCAGGCACTAAACATGAGAAGGACTCACTGATGATCATTTGTTCTTCGACTCCTCAAACTCACAGGGCGAATATTTTCTGTAAATTGACTCTGAAAAATAAATAAATCTCATGCTAATATGGTAAGCTTCGGTGAAAATGAATCACATTTGTCGAACTTGTCTCACTCACATGAGCGAAACGAGGACTTCTTGAAGGACTGAAAACATATTGACAAACATCGGCACAATTGCTGTTCTTTACGAGTTCACGATGCGAAACCAAAGAACGTTTGTGTTTAAACGAGGACAAAAAAACATTGCAGTTAGTGGTTTCACATTGTTAGTGAAGTGCTGCCCCATACAGAAACTACCTATATCCAGTCAAGGCTGTGCTCTAGCGGCTCCCTGAGGCGACTTAAGGCCCTGGCAAACGAGGACACATTGTTGCGGACACATTGTTGCTCATGTTGTTCCTTGGGTACGCAAACGAGCGGGACACAAAACAAAATGTTGTGTTTCCATGCTGCGCAAACTGGGAAACATTTATTTCGGACACAAAATGTTTCTGCTAAAAATCAGAAACATTTTTTGTGTCTCGGACACAAATTTTGTGTCCGCACAAATGTTGCGCGCGCGGGCAAACGGGGAAAGATTTGTGTCCGCAACATTGTGTCCGCAAACATAGGGCCGTTTATACGACAGAAAATAAACCGAGGCTTACTCTGGCCACGGCTTACATAAGAAGCGAACACCCGGAATAAATGGCACAAAATCTACGTTCACGGCTTTCTCAAGCTGTGGCTCGTCCTGGCCTTGGAGTTTTTACTCGTATAAATAGTTCCTTTCGCGTATTATGGAAGCCGTGGCCAGAGTAAGCCGCGGAATATTTCCTCTCGTATAAACGGCCCTAATGTGTCCTCGTTTGCCAGTGCACGAAACCTTGCTTGACCCACAATCCACGTCAAGAGAAACGGCGACAGATTGGTATAACTGTTGCCGGGAGGTTTGTGGCGACAGAATCATGAATCATCATGCGGGGGTAATAGGCAGGCGTGGCAAAACTGTTGAGATTGACGAGTCCAAGTTTGGCAAGATGAAGTATCACCGAGGTCGAGCTTAATACCCGATACAAGTTTACAGATGAAAGGAATTCAAAGTTCGAAAGAATCAGGTGAAAGTACTGAAAAGGGTGCCCTATTGTAGTGAAAAGCAAAAAGTTCTTTATTCCGGCGGAAGGAGTCGAGGGAAAACTTGTTCAAAGAGATTTTTATTCTGACTGGAAACAGAGAAAAGCTCACGAAACTGGAACCGCTTTCAAAATAAAGTCATTTCGTGCGCGCGCCATGATTCTAAATGTAGCTAAGATTTGCGTCACAAAGGCACACTAACAGTGAAAAAGAATTGACAGAGTTTTCGGTCGCAGCGTCGAAACACTGTTGCAGTTTTTACAAACATAGGAGACAAAAAATACACTGATGGAGCAGAGAGAAAACGATTCAGGTTAGTAAACTCTTCGAATGAGATACACAAAACCAGCAAATACGAAATGTCTTAAAACTAGAAATAAAACTCACGAACCTTGCAGGGGAAATGTTTCATGGAAACTCTGAAACTTGAAAGACTGAATGAAAAAGTGTTGACAAACCTGTAGTCACTATGAAAATGATAAGGTTTGCATTTCGAAATTACTTACGGTGTCATTGATGATTTTCAACATTGTCTTAACTTGTTAAAAACGAAAACAAAAAACAAAAGAGAGAGAGCGAGCAAAATGTTTGGTGTTTTTGTTTATACCTTGGCACGAGCGCCAAACTTAGGAAACGCAAGTTGACACGCGTCATGGCAACAATTACGTCATCAGTGGTTCGTTCGCGTGTTTGTTATTCGTTAGCGCTCGTGCAGCAAATAATTTTACAGTTATAGTCTTTTACAAGCTAGCACATCTACCATTCTTAAATAGGCTAAAAATGCTCACACACGAATATTTTTCGTTTTTAATGTTGTTCTTCCGTTTTTTCAATTTGGAAATCTTCGGAATTCGGAACACAAAATACAAAATATCTTCTCCCATGTATTTTTCCATTTTGCTAACAAATTGCAATTTTATCGCGTTTAGAAAAAACGCGTCTTTCAGGCGAAAAGTTGGAAGGCAAGGAAGCAGAAGCAAACAAACGGCTCAAGGTAGGGTAACTTCGTTACAATTATTGAGTAGTGCATGTAGAAAATGCGTAGGTTGTAAGCGCATTTGATGCGCAGGGAGAAGCCCATCTTACAGACCCTTGCTGGCAAAAAGCAGTCGAAGCGAACAACCAGGACTTCTTGCTGGGCGACAAATTAAGCTCTCCATTTACTGGCTAAAACAGAGGGTCGTGCGTGTGTTTGTGAGCGGAGGGGTTTGGGAATAGCAAAAGCTGTGCAAACTGACTACTAGTTTTCAAAGTTGTACGACACCCAAGCTGAAAAAGCCTGAAAATTCGGAAGACTGCGAGCAGTTGCAATTAAAAATGACCTTGTTCAGGATATTAAGACTGAAGACTGCGATTAATGTTATCCTTCTTTTTGACCATCGTGAAAATTTTAATTTCCTGTTAGGTGATGATGGCCAAATGTGATACAACCGAAAGGTAAAGTCAGTTACTAATTATTTCAGCATCAAATGATAATAGTTAGTTTGTTTTTCGTAATCAGAATGCTTGGTAAAAAGTTGATTTCTGTCTCTCTTTTATTTCTACACTCGTGTGTTTAGGTCAGCACAAAACGAGGACAAGATCATCTTGTCCTCGTTTGGTGCTGATCTAAACACGCGAGGAGGAAAGGCAATTCAGTGAAAGCAAAACCAAAATGAGGCGTAACAGTAAACTCTGCTAGCTTGAGTTACACGTTTAGCACTTCTTGTTCTTAACGCGTGTTCTCCATATAAACAGTAAGCCAGTGAAATGAACGAATGAAAATAAATGATTGAGTGAATGGGTTGGGAATGATGGACAGCTCACTATAGTCACGTCAAAGCTTTGTAAATAAGATCAAAATATATATCTTCTGCAGCGAGGAACTGGACACCCTGCCAGCAGATTCGTTAAAAAAGAAGAAATCAAAACGAAGTAAAAAGAAGTCCAAGAAGAAGACGGCGAAAGCGTGTAGTGTGGAGGTCAGTGGAATGCTTGTACGGGAATGCTTGTACGTTATTATAACAACATTTTACTCCAACTGATTGATGAATAATTTCAATCAGAATATCAAGACCAAACTTTATTTTCTCTCCCAAGGATCCAGTGAAACCACGCGGAGAACCACACGAAAAAAACAAACAAACAAACAAAACAGGCAAACTTTTGAAGGAAATCATCGATACGGGTTTAAGTTTCAATACGTTTTGCGTGTTCCCGATAATAAGCAAGTTTTGAACAGAGTTTAATGCGCTAGATTCTGTCACTTTGGCCATTTCTTTTTATTGATTCAGCTGATTTCCTGCATAAATACTTTTTATTGGTAATGTTGTTTAGGTCTTCACTTGAATTACCCGGCACTTTTGAAAAAAAAAAAAAAAGAAAGAAAGAAAATATGAATTAATTTAATGTAATAAGAATAAAACAGTACAGAACATCATATTCGCAGATTCATTTAAGTATTTGTAAATTATATAATTTGCGCAACTTTGGAAAGCTAGAGAAAACCTCCATTGACTGGCATATATGCCTTAGTCATTAATAGACTTTTTGAAAGGCTTTATCCTTTGTCTACACGTATCTCCCTTTCCTAATACATGGCTGGCACCTTTTGTCTTGATGCAGGTAACGTGTTTGTTTGAGTTCAGGGCTATACTAACACAGGCAACCCAACACCCAACAGAAGAATTACAAGAACAACAATGACTTTACAGCAAAGACATTGTCAATAGCTTCTCACCATATTGATCTATGTATGCTTATCTTATGAATACAACCATGATTAACTTAATCTTCTTTTGTTGTTGTCGACTCTTCTCAATCTGGACTAGGACTCTCAGGAACTCACCGAGAAGCGCAGTATCTGCCAGGAACATTTGTTTGAGCTCAAGAAGGCAGATACAGACGTGGTGCAGCCGCTAAAAGAACAGTTGAGCACGGAGGAAATAAATGCCACAGAGGAAAACCAAACTCAGCCAGAAGAACTGGAGAATGAGATAAAGAAGCTTGAGAGGCAGTTATCGGAGGTTGGCAAATATTTATTGTTTCAGCTCTCTTCTTTTGCTCCCAAGTTTAGTTTGAATTACTTCACAGAATGAAAACAAATATTAAGATTTCATCCGCAGACACGAAACGTAGAACCAACTTATATATATCAGTGTTACCTTCTAGAAAGTGCCTCCCATTTGAATGAGCGCAAGTTTGGATTTTCTCCACAGACTCGTAAGGTAGAGCCATTTTATACAGCATGCAAAGGGCTCAGTGCCAACGGAAATTGATGATCGATAACCTTCATTTGAATGATCGTACTGTGTAGGATTTTCTCCATACACTTACAGCGTAGAACTTTAATCCTGTACTGATAACAAGATCACCACACAACAATACTCCGTGTCATTTGTTATACTTGTATTATCACAGTTTAATATAAGAAAACTAAAGAATTAGGACTGTCCTATACGACATAATAAACAACTCCAGCGGAAAACACTGCTCAACAGCATTCATTTGACTCAATCACATACTAGGAGTTCATCCACAGACTCAAAGGTGATAACCACTTGTTAAAACAACTCTCATCAGTATGTATGCCTTCATCTAAGAGGTCAATTTTATAAGTTTCCACTTTACTGGAAAGAAAGGAAAACAAATTATATTCCAATCGATGCATTTTCTGACATTTCGGCTGGAGATTCGAATTCTTTAACTGCTAAGTTTGTAGACTTGAGGAGACAGTGCCCATCATTCTTTGTTTTGAGTTCAATGAAGTGTCTTTCAGCACACAGAAAAACTACTGTGCAAGGTCGCTAAAAAGAAAATACAGCCAACCTAGAAACGCTAGATCATTTTACCAAGACTTGAGGTGTGTCTCTGGAAGTGAGAGTAAACAGCAGTATTTGTTTTGCTTGATTGTTTAGAGAGATGCTGCGTTGGAATCACAGCAGTGTGAAATGAACAACGCCTCTGAAGAGCTCTTGGAGAAAAAATCGTTGATCTGCGATCTTCGGAGCCAGTTGTTGGTAAAAGATGATATTATCATTGAGCTGCACGGTCTGAGAGAGGAGGGCGAGAGAAAATACAAGGCTCGGATTGATGAGTTAAGCCAGGAGGTTTGTGAAAAGATGTCAGCATTCAATAAGGTTAATCAAGAGCTGGAAGGAAAGAACCTAATAATCGATCAGTTGAATAGTGACCTTGATGGTCTGAAGTGTGAGTTGCAAAGATTCAAGCTGCATGAGCAAGACATGAAAAAACATTTCGAAGAAGCTCAGAAGTTGGTCCAGAGCCTGCACACAGCACACCGGGAAGAGCTAGAAGTAACCAATGAACAACATGCCTCTGAACTGGAGAATCTAAGGCTGTTGATGAGTGGGCAACTGCAAGAGAAATGTGAGGAGATGGACGAACTGAAACAGATGTACGGGAGTAAGTTGAATAAGAACAAAGAGTTAAAACATAAGGCCAGGAGATTGGCACTCGACTGGGATAACAGTGTGGCTCGTCTGAGAGTCAAAGATGCAACCTTAGAGGAACTTAGATTAAAGACAAAAGAGTTGAAGACCTCAAGCGCGAGCGAGATCAATTCGCTTAAGAAGGTGATAAAAGAGAGGAATAAAGAAAAAGCCGCTTTAGAGGACAGGTTGTTAGAACTGGAGATAGAGCTGGAATTGAATGATGAATCCTCAAAATACGAACGCAAATTGGCTGAAGAAGTTGCGCAAATGGAATCAAAGTACAAGCATGTGATTCAAGGGCTCCTCGGTACAGTTGATCAGCTCATGGCAGAGAGGAAGTCCCTGCAAACTATACATGCCCAAGAAATCGAAGTGCTCAAAGGGAATATTGCTCAAAACACCAGTGTTTTTGAAGAGCAGATACAAGAACTTCAATCAAAGGCGGAGAAGGAGTATCAGCATAAACTATTGGATGTTGCCACACAACTGAGACTGGATAAAGAACAGGAGGTATCTCAGATGAAGGAAAAAATGCTTCAACAAAGCGAGGCGAAAATTGCTTCAATGCAAGAATCTCTGTTTGAGAAGATACAAAAGGCAGAAGAAGAAAACCAACAACTGAAGAAAAAGCTGATCAGTGTTGAAAAGGACCTCTCTGAAGTAACTGGGGAAAGAAATGAATTCCTTGATGAGATTGAGATCCTCAAAGATACTCGCAGAATGCTGGAGGAAAGCATGGCCCTTTTGGAGCAGAGTATTGGCCGCGTGTCCAATCAAGGTGTGCATGAAGAGCTGCAGTCTCCGGAAAGGATTGAAGACCTTTCGGGCGCTGGTTTCCCGCAAGGTAATGTATTGTATTGTTTCTTTCACGAAACCAAAGGTTGAGAATAGACTACCTATATCGCTTTTCACTGATGATTACATAGCAATTATTCTACAAACCTTTGAAATATCAAACATTTTAAAATATGGCATTTATCAATGCAATAATCAGTTTCAATTCGCTCAAGTCATAGTACAGTTTCGATTCAGTTAGTTTCGTTTCTTAGAAAAGTAAAAACGTTAGAAAGAATTCGTGACCACCTTATAGTTTTTAGTTTCCAACTGTCCTTTTAAACGGGAATAAATATCAAACATACAAAACTTTACTTTGCTACTTATACTTACATCTCTCCGTGCAATAAGGCCAACACAGCTTACCGTTTTCATTCCATCTATTTCGATTTGCGGCTAACGTTCCTCAATTTGTGAGCAATCCTTTTTCTCTTCGTCTTCTGATTTCGTCGCTTGCTCTGTTCACGCCCCAAGGGAGTCATCACCTCATTGTGGTGGGGCGTTTTGTACCTCAGTGATCCCTAGAAATATGTCGGCTGAAGTCTTGTACTCCTGGTAGAGACTCAACCGTACCGAAGAGGTCGAACGATAGAAACTAGGCGAAGTGGACATGTCATCACATGCGCAATGCCACAAAGGCACACCTTATTTTAGTTATACACAAATGGTTTTCTGTATGGGATCCAAGTGGTTTATTTTAAACTGGATGACTAGATACATTCTTTATCTTGCCAATCTGTCTGTCGTGAGGTTATCGGTGATTGGGGTGCCATCCATTTCAAATTTTGTACTGGAGGTTTTGTTTTTAGTTAGTTTTCCCAAGACTTTATACTTCCGTGCACCAGAGTGTTACTCTTGGTGTAAAATTACACCACACTATCATGTGGAGATAGGTATGACGCAGACCACATTCAGCAATCAGCCGTTTCAGTAAAAACATGGGTTTTTTGGAGGGTACTCATTCTCGCGGGCTCATAAAAGGTGGTTGCGGTCCTTTGTTATCCAGTGAAAAATTTCCTTGATTTCAATGGGAGAACAAAATTGCAGACAACTTGTGCAAACTAACATGAAGACGGTTTTAAAGCTCAAAATGTTTCTTTCTTTCTTGTTGAAGATGCTGAAAAACAAAAACACTTGACATTCAAACTTAACGAGCTACGGGAATTAGTCCGACAGAAAAACAATGTGGACTC
Source organism: Pachyseris speciosa (assembly GCA_016490735.1). Lineage (NCBI taxonomy): Eukaryota > Metazoa > Cnidaria > Anthozoa > Scleractinia > Pachyseridae > Pachyseris > Pachyseris speciosa. Next base: position 107,909 of record JAEMWC010001046.1, read on the forward strand.
GGAACTAAGCCAAGAACTTCAGGAGGCTAAAGATGGGCTTGAGCACGAGAGAGCAATCTACAGGGCTGAATTGAACGAACGAGAAACGCGGGAGCGAGCTCTGGAGGTCAGCAAACAACAATTGGATACACAGCTGACCGAGGTAGAGAAAGAAAACTGCGAGTTGCTGAGAGAGCTCTCTCTCCTGCAGGTTGGTACTTTTTTGTTGTTATCGAGGGATAGCCAAACAGTTCTATAGGTGCGCGAAGACACATCACAATTGTATATAATAAAAATTATTGTATATACGAAATTGCTCCCCTCTTGACACCGCCATATAGTCACTCAAAAGGAATGAACTCCCCGGGGTTTGAAATTCTGAGCTCAAGAGAGTGCTACTTTGGACATTGAAACAGGCAGAATATATGGGGAAGGACCATAAATTTCAGGGTACAGTAGTTATATGAAATGAGGTCCACAAGGTCTTGGAGTGGTAGCCAAGGGGTGGTCTGTTGTCGCTTTGTCGCTGGTTTACGACTCCGTCTGTGGCTTGTTTCGTTGAGATAAATGTCGCTGTCGCAAAGAAAACAAAGATGAATGGAAAGTGAATTGCCACTGTCGCAAACTGTTGTGCGTTTTTTTTGCCAGTTTCTGTTGGTTGTCGGTGTTTTGGAAGAAGATTGTCTCCTGTTTTCGAAGCTATGTCGCTTGTCGCTTCTACCCCTTGGAAGGCTTCATGATTGGGTCCTGAGTCTGAAACAGGCAGACACACTGATTGTGAACTCTAATCAGCATTGAATATCGTGATCGTACAAACTCGTTGGTGAAAATCAAGCGCTTCTTTTGGCGTGGCCGAAAAGTATTTACTCTTTAATTTGCCATAATCTTAAAAAAATTGGCCGTCAAGTAGTCCACAGCTAAATTCCCTAAGTGCTCATTTTATCAGTTTGTTAAATTGTTACTTATCCTTTGCTTTGTTTTCTGTATTTTTCTTTCATCAGAGAAAGAAGAAGACGCCCTTTTTCAGACGAGTTTTTAAGTGTCTTCGGAAGGAAGACAACTGACAGCCTACTAAAAACGTTTAATATTTGACTTTTTGTATTTATTGATTATGTTGATTGTTTGATCGAGTTTTTCGTCTATTTGAAGATATTATTGTTGTAATGTAGCTTTCATATCTAGTGCTCTGCTCTTTTATTTTGTTCAGAAATTTTCTTTAAAAAATTACCTGCAGACGGCATTTATAATTTACAGCTCACTATTATAACCTTCTTTAGCATTCCTAAGCCACCCGGATAAGGAGGCTCGCATCAGTTTGTTTTTGTTTGGCGTTTGGGGTGTACCCGTTGGAATTAAAAGTTACTATAGAAGACAAACTTCGATTTCCTTGACACTATAACATCTTTTGGACGAATGAACAAAGTTTGTTTTTTTTATTGATTTCCAAGCAACAGCTGCTACCATAGCGACGGTAAAGCATGGCCGCTCATTTTGAAGGAGGTGAATTGTCTCAAAATCCAATCAGACACCTCGTAACGAAACTTGAAGAGTGTGAACTACCGGACACCCACGACATGTAGGCCAAATTAGAAAAAAATAATCTGTGAGAGCGTTTTCAAGTAAATCGCAAACAAACTTTTAAAGGCTGGTTTTGTTTGTTAACGCGTTTTTCTTCAACCTTTCAAGGAAATGTTAAACTTTTACGCTTTTCTTCTCTGTTCAAGGAGTTATCATGGTAGCAAAACATTTTCAATTCACATTGAGACTCCTAAGTGACTGTGGCTGTAAGATATTTAAGCACGGAAATGGCTAAATTTATGCTAAATTTGTGAGTTGTCCGCGCTTTCAATTCAGCCATTTCCAAACTTAAATATTCTACAATTACAATCACCTAGTGGGCTCAATGTGAATTAAAAATGTTTTTTTATACCATGATAATTCCTTGAACAGAGAAAAAAGTGCAAAAGTTTAATATTTCCTTGTGAAGTTTGAAGAAAAATTCGGGAATGAACAAAATTTTATTTGCAATTTACTTGAAAATGCTCTTACAGATTTTTTTCTAGTTTGACCAGTAAGCTGTGGGACTTTTAGTTTCGCTCTGAAGTGTCTGTGTTTGCTCATTCCCGCGTTTTTCTTCAAGCTTTTCAAGGAAATGTTAAAATTTTACGCTTTTCTTCTCTATTCGAGGATTCACCATGGCAGGAAAGCATTTTCAATTTAAATTTAGCCTCCTAAGTGACTGTGGTTGTAAGGTATTTAAGCACGGAAATGGTTAAATTTAAGCTAAATTTGTGCGTTGTCCGTGCTTATTTAGCCATTTCCAAACTTAAATATTTTACAATCACAGCTACCTAGGAGGCTCAATGTGAATTAAAAATGCTTTTTTATACCATGATAATTCCCTGAACAGAGAAAAAGTGCAAAAGTTTAACATTTCCTTGAAGAGCTTAAAGAAAAACGCGGGAATGTGGAAAACCGGCCTTCAAAACTTTATTTACAATTTACTTGAAAACGTTATTACAGATTTTTTTTCTAATTTGATCTACAAGTTGTAGCAGTTTTAGTTTGGTTCTGAAGTGTCTGACTGGATTTCGAGATCACTGACCTCTTTCAAAATGAGCAGCCAAGCATTACCGTCGCTTTGGTACAGTAACAGCTGTTGCTTAGAAACCAAAGAGAAAACAAACGTTTTTCTTACGTCGAAAAGAATTTTTAGTGTCAAGGAAATCGGCGAAGCTTGTCTTCTCTAGGAAATGTTGATTTCAACAGGTACACCCCAAGGCCAAAAAAACTGATGCGAGCCTCCTTACTGTTTGTCCTTCGTCCCACGAAATCCAAAGGAGTTAAACGTCCGAAGTGTCAGCTTTTGAGCGTGTTTATTACGGTGGCCATTTAATCTTATCGATGCAAGTGATAATGCCAAATTACGTTTCCCGGTAACACTCCCACAACACCAGAGTTTATTGACATAACAATCTTATCTCAGCTTATCCGGCCACTACACAAATGTGATCTCTTGTGTGTGAAAGCAGACCTTGGAATATAAATGAGCAAGAGAAGCGAAGGTTGCCTGGGCTACAGAACTTCAATCCTGGCGAATCCGTTTGGGATAGTGGCGACATCGATGTAGTCAAATCTCTTAGTCCTCCTTACAGTGTAGGCAGACAAAGAGGGATCAATACATGTAATGCCTAGAAGTGTCAAACGTTGTCATTGCTAAGAGGGAGGGGGTGGAGATATGTTTCATGACTTAAAGAAAGGAGGTTGCCGTGTGATTTTGAGGAGAAAAGGCGGCAAAAACCATCAAAAACAGTCAGCTGTCAGCAATTCAAATTGATTGGCCAGGATTGCGGTTGAAGAGCTCGTGTTTGAAATATGGGAGGAAGAAGACTTCTGAGGGATGGTTTTTAAATGGCTAAGATAAGATATGTTGGCTTTCGATTAAAAGGCAAGATGATATTGTAACTGGAGTAATGAAGGGGTAATTAGGACAAAAATTCTTCCATTAGCAAATTCTAGATCTGTTCAGCTTTCAATATCAAATAGGCACTTGAACTCATTCGTTTTTGTAATTAAAATTATTTTCTTGTTTTTCTGTTATTAAAAAATTGTTTTAGTATGGAATAATCCTAATTTCAGTGTCTAATAAAGCTTTTGTTAAAGGCGGTTTCTTGAAAGCTTCATTGGCTTGGTGCTGTCTGCTATGCCAGGCTTTTTCCTTCCTTCTCTCTGCCACGCCAAGGTATTGATCCCCAATACGTACCATTAATGCAAGGTTTCGGCGTATGCTTGTAAACGCCTTCATATTTATTGATGTCAAAACCTTTTACACCATAACAAGTGTCTCTCAATAATGTAAGAGGAATTATATTTTTGGGGCCTCGTTACTGTTCATCCATAACAGTGGCATCACGTTGAGATAGGCACCGTGGATCCCGATTTATACCATGCCATAGAAAATACAGCCAATCAGAATGCAGGAAAGCTGTTGTATATTTGTCAGTATTCTACCGAATCTTCCCATCGATCAGTGCAATTCAACTGTATCACACCCAACCTTCCCATTGTGCGTTGAGATTGTATTTAGCGTTAGAAAATTAGTACGAATTTTGCAGCCGTTGAAGTCCGTCTGTTAAGAAAGCACACTTCACCTACTACAAAAGAATATGAATTTGACAACGGTACAAGAGACCAGATCGAGACTCTAACTAAATATTTATGGAACAAATGTAAATGAAATGGGCATTGCACATGAAATTAGGAAGAAGCAGGGTTTCCCATTGTATGAGGCAGAGAAACAAAGAACTCGCGAAAAATAAATTGCAAAGATGCCCGGGGCTTAGAATCTAGAATCAACAACCACAGATACTGAAAGTAGCATAAGATACCACTGGCCAAGGGTATGGATAGTAAAAACAGAAATTTGGATAAACTGGAAATTGTTGAACAAAAATTCCAAGAATAAGGGGATGGCATAACTCACTTTGCAACTATAGTCGCAGCCACTGCTTTGTGTGTTAAATGTTCTATACCAAAAAAAAAATGCTAATTATGTAGAAAATACATCATCATCATCATCATCATCATCATCATCATCATCATCATGATCATCATCATCACTATCATCGTCATCATCATTATCATCATCACCATCATCATTGTCATCATCATTGTCATCATCATGATCATCATCACTGTTATCATCATCATCATCATCATCATCATTATCATCATCATCACCATCATCACCATTGTCATCATGATGATCATGATCATCATGATCATCATCATCATTGTCGTCGTCATCATCATCATCATCATCATCATCGTCGTCATCGAAATCATCGTGGCAGGATTTCAAGATATCCTGCTCTGGAGTATCTCATATCGGAATCAGTGACCATAGTTTGATTTATGTTTTTCGTAAAATTTCACTGCCATCCGCCGTCAAGGGAAATAGTACTGTTTCGTATAGGCAATTTAAAAATTTCGATCGTAATAGGATTCGGTCGGACATCTCGGCTCAACCGTGGGCTGATCTCATGGGATCAACCCGAATGAAATGTGGTCGAAATGGAAATCTTTGTTCTTGGAAGCGTGTGATCTGCATGCTCCTCTCCGCACTTAACACGTTCGTGCTTCTAAAAGTCCATGGATTACTCCTGAGCTTAAGAATTTGATGTATCGGAGAGATCGTCTTGAAATTAAGGCTACTCGGACGGGTGATCCAAGTGATTGGAATAATTTTAAGAAGTTGCGTAACGAAGTGAACAATGCGATCAAGAATGCCAAAAAGTCCTATTATCATAAAACTTTTCAAGTTTACAATAGAAATTCGCGTAAGACGTGGGAAACTATTAATGAGGTGACAAGCCGCCAATCGGATAAAGCTGCAACTAACGAGCAATCGCAGAGGGCTTTAATAAAATTTTCGCAGAAATAGGTCCTGAACTGTCCAGGGATATAGAAGAAGTCGGCACCTCTTTTGAAGGAATATGTTTACCAAACTAGCAATTGTTTTAGTTTTCAGCGTGTGACTCAATCGCACGTTTTGTCCCACCTAAATAAATTATGCAAGAGAAAGGCGACAGGTCTCGATTCTGTGTCAGCAAGACTTCAAAGAGAATGTTCGGATTTAATCTCCGGGTCACTCGCTCTGATATTCAATCAATCGATCGATACTGGTATTTTTTCCCGATGAATGGAAGAATGCGAGAATCACCCCTCTTTTTAAGAAAGCAGGAAGTAGGAGTGATCCTTCTAATTATCGACCGATTTCGATTATCCCAGTTGTGGCCAAGGTTTTTGAGCGAATTATTTATGATCAGTTGTATCATTACCTAAATGAAAATAATCTTCTCAGTAGACACCAATCCGGTTTTCGCTCGCTTCATTCTACAGTTACTGCACTGATTGAAGCGACTGATAGCTGGTCTTTAAACATCGATCGTGGCTTTATTAATGCCGTTGTATTTTTAGATCTTAAAAAGGCCTTCGATACTGTGGACCACTCTGTTCTTCTTTCAAAACTACAAGCTTATGGTATTCATGGTTCCAGAAATCAATGGTTCTGCTCTTATCTAAAAAACCCGAACCCAAACTTGTCTTGTAAACGGAAATAAATCGTCCAAAATGTTCCTTGGCTGTGGTGTCCCACAGGGAACGATTCTGGGGCCCCTCCTATTTCTATTATACATAAATGATTTGCCTAATTGCCTCCAGCATTCCCAACCAAGGATGTACGCCGATGAAACTAGTATTACTTTTGCTGGTAGGGATGTTGATGAAATAAATAGCTGTATTAATCTTGATCTGGAGAGAATTCGACGTGTGTGGCTCGCAGCCAATAAACTAACTTTAAATATAACAAAGACAGAATTTCTTTTGATCGGTTCCAAGCAAAGGCTTTTAACTTTTACAGCGAATCCCACTGCTAATATCAACCAGTTTTCGATAAAACAAGTTTCGACTGTTAAATCCTTGTACACATTGATGAAAATCTTTCTTGGGAGTGTCATATCAACGAGCTTTCTAACAGGATTGCTTCTGGTATAAGCGCCATTAAACGTATTAGGTATTCGGTCCCATATAAGACTTTACTTTACATTTACAATTCATTAGTCCAACCCCATTTCGATTACTGCAGCTCGGTGTGGGGATCCTGTTCTAAGAGTCTTTCTCAAAAGTTACAAAAGTTACAAAATTGCGCAGCTCGCGTAAATAACCTTTTTCAAATTACGATTGTAGAACTGATGAATTGTTGCGGAAGGTAAACTGGGCTAAACTGGACAGTCAACGCCTTGCTAATAAATCAGTAATGATGTATAAGATTGTAAATAAACCCATATGACTGCGGAACATTGCGTTTTGCGGAAGTGTTAGGCATCTTTTACACGGACCGCATTAAAAACGACACGGTTTCGAAGTGTTTACACGGAACCTATCAAACTGTTAACGTCATGGCGATCTTGTTCTCGGGCGTTCCTCTGGAAACATAACACCGTCCAAAAAGTTGTTCTTCTCCCAGGCCGAATCTAGAACCATCGTTTTGCTTTTCTTTTCGTTACTCTGGAGCGTATCGACGAAAAAGTCAACATCTCAAGACATCTGTTATTACGATATGCCTCTCGGTTTATAGAGAGTAAAATACATGAAAGCTGAAAAATGTAACTTACATTGTGATTGTGCAACAAGGCGCTGCACTCCGTCGGCGAGGTTCACCATGCATATTTACCCTTCGCGAGCCAGACAAATTCGCACCAAAATATATAAGTAACCTTTTATAAATCGATGCGGTTTTGCCGTTTACACGACCCATAAAATCGTATCGTTTTGAAAACGATTAAGTGGAGCGTTTTCAAAACGACCCGGTTCTGATAACAAACTCAACCGGAGCCGTGTAAACGAAAGGCGTAACCGCATCGAAACCGATGCGGTTACAAATGAAATCGCGACCATGTAAACAGTGCCTTAATCGTGGATAATTAAACAGCCCACGGATTGCGCTCAGTTTGTCTAACTTAATTGCTGTGCCGTCAATGTGCCGTCTGATGAGAAGAGGCAAAGGTGATACGCAAGTAAACCAAATATAGACGAGAAAGCTTGGTTTTGTTTTTCTGCAAAATAATTTCTTCTCTATATCTAACACTGGATTCCTGCAGTTCATCAGTTTACTTTTACAAAACTGCCACTTCGCCACAAACAGACGAAAGCCGCTAGCTGCTGATTATCAGTTTCCGCGAAGCTTGGGCTCGTTCCTTATATTTAGTTTATTATCTTTTGAGTTGCTAGACATTAAAAATGTATTCTCCTACCTAAGACTTAATTAAGTGCCACCAGATATATGGAAAAACTTCTACTGTGTAAATAAAGCACCAATTGAATCAAATTGCTTCCTATTTGCGACCAATTCAAGCCATGTATTTTGATGTCACCCTTGGGTTTTTGGAGATAGTTAGTAGCAACACACACACAAACCTTTGCCTTGTGCCTTCTTGGCTTTGTTCCTCTGTTTGCCTTTCGCCTTTGCTAGGTTCTTTGCCTTTTTCTTGGCCGACTTTTGTGCGCTTTTTGATAGCCCTTTCAGCACTGCCTTGGCTACGTGCCCCCAAATCGCATGAGCTCCTGGGAAAAGGAGGGAGGATTGCACAGCAGTGCATGCTATCACTACCGCTGTTTAAGAACTGTCGTCCCAGTGAGAGAAAATCCGCGGCAATGCTAAACACGATAACCAAGTACACCAGTTTGACGAAAGAGGCCATCTTGTATGACAGGACACAACAAAAAGATCAGTATCGATACGTGATGATACCTGAAAGCAAAAACACTTCCTTGAAAAGTCAAAACTAGCTCTATATGATGTAACTTTGTAACAGTGAAGTAAACATAACGATACAATCTTGATTAGCATACAGAGAACGATACTATTTGACTAAAATTGTCGATTAATTAGTGTTCATTTAAACAAAAGTAAGCAGACCAAAGCCGAGTGGCGACGAACGAATGCCAACATATTGGCGCAACAACAATCGTGAAAATCAAAACTAATCCATGCCGTTAGAGAACCCAGTAAATAAGAAAAATTGAAATTCCTGCGCCTTATGTTTACGAGTAGTAGCTAAATTGCTATACCGCCTTAAAATAAAATAAAAGATCATTGAACAACCAAATAAACTGAACAGAACACAAGAAAAATCTCCCAACCGAGCTTTCAAGATCTACAATATCTGGCTGCTTGAACGCTGCCGATCGCTACCCACGCACCTGAGCTGACGTTTCTTCAAAATAAAGTGAAATTAAACTGGTCGGCAGCTTAACTTAGTCTTCCGTGAAAATAATAATTCGAGGTCAAAAGATCAAACAAACCAAAACACGCTCGCGCGAAAATCTTCCCACAGTGGAAATGTTTTCACTTCTCTCCTAGAGTTAGGGTAGGAGTTACTTATTTCAAAATCAAGAAAATAAATGGGGGTCACCGACTTTGTTTCGGAGGAAAGGGCTCTGCAAAATTCCCTATTTGCGATAAATCGGCCATAATAAACGAAGTATAGCTTCATCGACTTATCCATCAAAAATCATAGAAATATACTGTTAAAGTGAAGATTTCTTTGCATTGGTCTTAAGGACTGGATATTATATCCTCAACGGGCGCCATCATAAGCGCTACCGTTTTACCACTTCCGGAATTTGATAGCACAACGGAAGAAAATTTAAAAAAATGTAACTTCTTAAAGTGATAAATTTTTTTCTTTCATCAGTTTTGGTAGAGAATAAGTAGAGTAAATGATTCGTGTAAAAAAAGGGTAGGGGTCGCCGACGATCTTAACGAGTAAAAACGAGGCTGTTGGAATACTGCGTGACATATCGAGGAAGGACTGGAACCCATGATCATGCCAGCAAAAAGAACGTTCGTTGGGCATATAATTCATGTTAACACACATATAGTCACCCGGACATCCTTAGTATACCCTAGTATACACTTATAAACTCTAGTATACCCTTATGAACCCTAGTATACCCCTATATACCCTAGTATACCCCTATAAACCCTAGTATACCCCTATATACCCTGGTATACCCCTATAAACCCTAGTATACCCCTATATACCCTGGTATACTCCTATAAACCCTAATATACCCTAGTAAACCCTAGTATACTCCTATAAACCCAAGTATACCCTAGCAAACCCTGGTATACCCTTATAAACCCTATTATACCCTTTTAAACTCTAGTATACCCTTATAAACCCAAGTATACGCTAGCAAACCCTGGTATACCCTTATAAACCCTAGTATACCCTTTTAAACTCTAGTATACCCTTATAAACCCAAGTATAACTTAGCAAACCCTGGTATACCCTTATAAACCTTAGTATACCCTTTTAAACTCTAGTATACCCTTATAAACCCAAGTATACGCTAGCAAACCCTGGTATACCCTTATAAACCCTAGTATACTCTTATAAACCCTGGCATAAGCCCTAGTGTACCCCTATAAACCCCAGTATACCCCTATAAACCCTAGTATACCCTAGTAAACCCTAGTATACCCTTTCAAACCCTAGTTTACCCCTATAAACCATAGTATACCCTTATAAACCCTAGTATACCCTAAACCCTAGCATACCCTTATAAACCCTAGCATATCCCTACAAACCTTAGTATACCCTTGTAAACTCCAGTATACCCTTATTAACCCCAGTATACCCGTATAAACCCTGGTATACCCCTACAAACCCTAGTATACCCTTTTAAACCCCAGTATAGCCTTATGAAACCCAATATACCCTTATAAACCCTAGTATACCCTTTTAAACCCCAGTATACCCTTATAAACCCTATAGTATACCCTTATAAACCCTAGTATACCCCTATAAACCCAATATAGCCTTCTAAACCCCGTCTACCCTTATAAAACCTTAGTATGCTCCAGTAAACCCTATTATACCCTTGTAAACCCTAGTATACCCTATTCCCTATAGAAAAAAACCTTTATTTCTTTTTAATTGATTTGAGGCTTTCCGGAAGTTCACTTTAGTCCTCCACGCGTTGAGAATTGAGTCAAATTATGAGCCGATTGCATCTATGATAGCTTTGTTTTCCACTCGAGACCTATGCAATTGGATTTACAGAGGGGTAATGTAGTGACAAAGTGGCTGCAAACATTGACACTAGCCGGAACACTTGGAACGAAAATTCCGCAATATTTATGCTAACAATAAGATAAAAATCATCTCTATATGTGAATATCGATTATTGATTCCCTCCTTGTTGAAAGCGTCCAAAAATTATCTGAAAAGAAAAAATGCAATTTGAATCTTTAAGTTCCACTTCCGCGGAACTTCCGCTAATTCCTGATTTTAAAACTTGTGACTTTTCCCTTTGTTTTCGAGCAATTGTTTTTCTGTTGTATATTGAATGACTCTTTGTTGCCTTGTTCGTTCTTTGTTATTTGTTTTACGTCACTTGTGAGTTTCACATGTTTTTATATAGAACACCGTGGATGAGTCTTTAATTCTACACATCGCGAGTAAATCTGTTTGCCTGGTTATTACTTAGTCTTTAGCTGTTAGGTATACTTCGTTTTCGTTTGATTATCTTAGCGTTATCGACTTAATTCTTTAATCTGCGATCAACGAAAGAGGTTGAACAGATTTGAGTTGGCATAGTTTGGATTCTTCTTCAAGAAAGGACACCCAGTAAGTATTATTCGGTCTATCCTCTACAATTTATGAATGAGCATTTTCTGTGAATTCATATCAAGCTAGTTTTTCTCTCGCGCTTCAGTTTACACCAGTTGTATTACTCATTTAATTGTAGTCATCTTCGCTCTTCTATCGTTTTAGAACATCAAATGACGTCCAAGAGCTGTGGCTGGTCTTCACTGAGTCGAGAACAAAAAAATGCCAAGTAAGTAATTTTTATTGTCTCTCTTAAATCAACGTTTGGCACTATATTTAATAAGAATAGACTTTCTCGAGAGTTCGCCGTAAGTTTTTCTATCTTTCTGGATTCGATACTATCATCAGTTGACCAATACCTTGTTAATTTCTAGCGAATCCGCGCTTGCGATTGACAATCGAATGCGTGCGCAACACCAATATTCTAGCCTGAATTTTTCGGTATTTTCCTGAATTTTCATCCTAAAAGCGCGACCAGAAGAGGACCTTTTCATGAAAAACGTGCTACGCCGTTCCTTCCATTAGGAAGAATGGAAAAAAATGTATTTTTGCCTGCTTCATTTTGTGATACGTGTCCGGATGTGTAGTGGCTGCAAAATAGACCCAGTACAAAAATGGCTGCCTTTAAATTATTCTTTTGTTCTTATTCAAATTTAGCCGCGGCTACACGAGCGATTTTTTCACTCGCGCCGGTGATGCGATTTTTTCAATTTTGTCGCGTCACCAGCGCGCGATGAAAATCGCAAGTGTAGCCACCCTTAAACTGGCAACGCAACAGGTAAAAAGTCGCAAGGAAAACATCGCGAGAAATTGAATGAGTTTAATTTTTCGCGATTCTTTTTCTGCGATTTTTTGAGCTGTCGCATCACCTATGCGAGGGTGGCTACACGGGTGATTTTCACTGCGCGCTGTGACGCGACAATTTAAAAAAAAATCGCATCACCATAGAAAGCAAGAAATCGCTCGTGTAGCCGCGGCTTTAGCCTCAATAACCTCGCTGTTGAGATCAAAATTCTAAAGAATTTGTTATCTCGAGCGAGGTTAGTGAGGCTGTTTTGAATGCAAACTAAAGAATAATTTAAAGGCAGCCATTTTTGCATAGGGTCTATAAGGTGAAATCATCTGGCCCCGGTTGATGAACTGGTGGATAATGCTGTCCACTGGATTAATCACTACCCAGTGGATAGTCTAGTTTGTTTTGCCAAAACGTATCCAATGGATAGTTATTTATACCACCACTGGATAGTTATCCACGCTTTGAACAACTGTTGCGGTCAGTACAATAGCTTTGCACGCACTGCTGGCTCTCAGCAGGATTTTGCAAGCACCAAATTCTATGTTTTTCTAAGAATAGGTTGGTCTTATTTCAGAGTTATGCGATTTGCGACGATTATTACATTAGCGTCCCCAAACTGTGCAATCTAATAAAAATATATAAATTTAGGCAAAGCCCAAAAGAAAAACTCCCAGATACTTAAATGAGTTATCAGCTGTGATCACATAAAAAAAATTGCTCACAAAGTTATCGAAAAGTTAATTGAGTTGTTTTCCTCGATTAAGCGCCAAAATTGACAACATATTTTCGATGAGTCGTCGTAATTTAAAAGCGCATCTAGATTCCTTGAAACTGCATCAAGCGTTGTCTTTGATTGTTATAACTTTGCTTGAATTGTTCTGTTTTACATTTTCTGAATTTTTTAAGGAATTTGATTTATCTTGAATGTATTTCTATAATTGTTGGGAAGTAGTATGTCCAAAAAACCTCTGAACTCAAATATTAAATCGCCGCGTAAACCGAAAGATGTCTCTGCGGTTTTCTGAAAGCTAATTCTGAATTCACGGGGTTGCAATTTTAACACACTGGCAATAATGAATCCAAATTGACCACTTGGATAATATAAGTCTCTTATTTATGTGTGTGGGTGTGCAGTGTTGTTAAATAGTTCTTTTGGCTTTTGTTTTGACTTGTTTCGGTTGCAGTATTTATTTGCATTTTGCGAAGGCGTAATCTTGCGGCTGGATATTTAATTTTTATATTCTCTTTACAAATCCGTTTAAAATCAAATGACAGTTAACCTTACAACTTAAGAGAAAATTTCTGTTAAATGTTTGTGAAGTGTGAATGCACAACAAAAACGAAATACAGTAAACACCCGCGTATAAGAACCTAGAATTTTTGGGTTCAGGCTGAATGGGTTCTTATATTTTGGGGTAGTTTTTCCGAACTCAGGCTGATTAGGTTCTTAGTAGGTTCTTATTTGTAGGAGTTGTCATAGTGATACCATTCAGAGAACTACTGCAGTACTAATATGTCATAATGGTTGAAAATTTGTATTTTAAACAGCAAAAATGCCAAGCCTTATTTTTTAAACAATAATAAAAGACAAGCAGTAATGTGTATTTCACAGGAGCAAAAGTCAGGGCACTCTACAGATTCAAGTCCCAAGGCTACACCAGTATAATTTTATACAGTATTCTATACTCTGTATTTATAAGATTTTCAATTAAACAAATAATTTTCATGGTGTTTCTCAGAAATTTCACAATTTCTATCAATTAAAATCCAGTATTTTGGCTACAAAATAAGAGTGTTTTTTGTATAAGAACCTATTGTTCTTTGCCAGCCTAAATAGGTTCTTATATATTTGGGTACTAAAATGCCCAATTTCAGCCTGTAGGTTCTTAAATCACTAGGTTCTTATACGCGGGTGTTTACTGTAAAACCAAGAGCTTAAAATTAAAAGCAGCAGCGTAAACAAAATGGTTAGACTGAATCCGAAATCTTAATATAGAACTTCTTTCATACATGTAACTGGGAGATATAAGTATAAAAACAGACAATTACAAAAAAATTAGACCAAGAATAGTTAGTAACCTAGTTTGTTTCCTCACATTTGGAGAACCTTTGACAATTCAGCATAATAAAGCTCAAACCAGCTTAATAAATATCGGACACGAAGCAGAAACGGTAGAGGGTATTGAATGGTAGAAAGTATTAATCTCTCTTTCCTTTTGACTGCCCGTTAATGTAGCCTGCTTCTGCCTACTCTTCTATGATTTCTTTCATGTTCTTTGTATGAAACACTGAGTTTGTGGAATTTCCTTAATAAATTTGCCTTCATTCAAAGGGAGGTCAAATTGCTAGATTCGTTTATGATCTCATGGGAAACGTCATTCTTATTCAAAGAATATATCTTTGTGTTAATGGTGGGCGACGTCATTTGATGCGAGGAACTACACCAGATATTCATCACGTCTTGCCCAGTTATATTCAAGAATATTTTCCTGCTGTAATTTTTCAGCGAGCGAAAAGAGTTGGAGGGAGTTGGGGGAGTGGGGAGAAAGACGTTCCCTCATGTCAGGAACTTGTTGAAAACGAGACAAATATCTCCGATAAGCAAAGCATTGCTGAGATACTTAACTCGTTTTTTGTCGATCAACCGAAGAAACTGGTTGCAGCGCTTGAGCTTGGCTCGTTGAACGTCATCTCAACGACGACTACTATCAGACAAGGCATTGGTGCATTTGACCTCCCAAGAATAACTCAGAAGAGGGTTGTAGAGTTGCTGTTATCTATTCCAACCCATAAGGCCACCGGAGACGACGGCATCAGTGCCAAAATACTTAGAATTGCTGTTCCAGCAATTGCACCATCGCTGACGAAGTTATTGAATTACTGCCTGTCTACACAGACTTTCCCCTACCATCTGGAAGATCGCAAAAGTCACCCCTGTTTTTAAAGGAAACGGCAGTAGGAATGATAAGAACAACTATAGACCGATTTCTGTGCTCCCCATTCTTTCGAAAGTGCTGGAGAAACACATCTGCGATCATCTATGTAACGTCTTGAAGGAGAATGATTTGTTCCACCCTCTCCAGTCTGGGTTTAGAAAATCTCATTCCCCTGAAACTGCGCTTATCCGATTGGTAGACCAGTTACTGTTCAACCTTGACAATGATAAAGTCACTGGACTTGTTTTTATTGATTACAAGAAGGCGTTTGATCTGATCGACCATAAATTACTACTGTTAAAATTAAGGGCCCTTGGAGTGGATGAGAGCAGGTTACCCCTATTCCGTGACTATCTGAATGGTAGATGCCAGTATGTGAACATAAACGGGTACCATTCTACTAAAAGGGCCATAACATCTGGAGTTCCACAGGGCAGCATCTTAGGACCAATTCTATTCCTTGTATTTATTAATGACTTACCTGCAACACCGAAGCACTCTGTGGCTGATATTTATGCCGACGACACAACTATTAGCTACTCCACCCATTATACGACGGCACCAAATGATATCTCGGACGGCCTTCAGACGGATATTGATGAAATCTTGAATTAGTCAGCAGACAACAAAATGATACTTAATGAAACCAGAACAAAATCTATGCAGTTGTTACTGGCAAACGGTTAGCCAAGAAAGTGGAACAGTCCACTCTGCAGTTACACGTAAATTCTACTGAACTTGAACAAGTGAGCTCGCATAAACTATTAGGAGTCAAGATTGACAGCCAGCTTACATTTGACCAACATGTTGAAAAACTATGCACGAAGCTATCGCAGAGAATTGCCGTGTTGCGGAAAATAAGGCGCTTCCTGCCGCTAGACCAACAGAAACTCTACTATAATGCTATGATCAAGCAGACGATGCTATATGCATCAACCGTATGGACATCTTGTTCTGTCGAGAATATACAGAAAGTTTTTAAACTTCAGAAACGCGCGGCACGTGCAATTCTCGGGGCCGATACGAAAGCGTATAGCGTACAACTGTTTAGAAAATTGGATTGGGTTCCATTTTTTCACGAGGCCAAAGTGAATAGGTTATTAATGGTATACAAACGACTGTCTGGGGACTGTCCATCTTACATGTCTCAGATGCTGACGAGAAACGCTGATGTCAATGAAAGACCAAGCAGACATGGACTATTAAACTTTGTCTGTCCCCGATTAAAACGGGAGTCAGAGGGAGGAAGGTCTTTCACAGTATCGACCACACGCCTCTGAAATATGATACGAAGTAATATTAGAAGCAAACCAAGTTTGGCAAGTTTTAAGAAGACCATGATTGATTATTTTAAGGACAGCTACAAACACTTAGATTGTTTTATCCCCTAGTTTAATTGTGCTCCATTTTTTCATAGCGTATTTTAATTGAATTTTTATTATTCTAGTTTCTTGATTTTACCCAATATTTTTGTTCCTTTGTATTATATATTGAGGGCCACTGGTTTTTCAGTTTTTTACTGTCACGTGTCTACCCTCGTTAAATAAAGTTGATTATTATTATTAGTAGAGTAGTATTATTATTAATATTATTATTATTATTAGGCTGGCTTTCCAGGGATATGCTTGGGATTAGAAGGGTGTAGTAGGGTTTACAAGGGTGTTTAAGGTTTTACATAACTAAAATGAGGTTTAAAAGGGTGTTACGGTTTTTAGAGTGTACAGGGGTTTACTAAAATATTTTGGAATTTACACAGGTATAACAGGGTTTACTAGAACATTTTAGGGGTTTACTGAAGGTTTTATAAGCATGACTAGGGTTTTCAAGGGTTTACAATGCTCTGCTAGGGTTCAATAGGGCAAACAACGGCTTACAAGGGCATAACGGGGTTTAGTAGGGTATACTAGGGTTCAAAAAGGTGTGATGAGGTTTACTGGGGTGTGCTAAGGTTTACAGTAACGTTACTAGGGTACCCTAAGGTTTACTAGGGATAGCAAGGATAAAATAAGGGTTTATTAAGGTTTATAAGGGTATACTAGGGTTTGCTAGGGTATACTAGAGTTTATAAGAGTAT
Source organism: Pachyseris speciosa (assembly GCA_016490735.1). Lineage (NCBI taxonomy): Eukaryota > Metazoa > Cnidaria > Anthozoa > Scleractinia > Pachyseridae > Pachyseris > Pachyseris speciosa. The sequence goes on from JAEMWC010001046.1 coordinate 124,874, forward strand.
ATGAGGGTTTATAAGAGTATACTTGAGTTTATAGTGGTATACAGGGGTTTATAAGGGTATACTGGGGTTCATAGTGGTATACAGGGGTTTATAAGGGTATATTAGGGTTTATAAGGGTATGCTGGGTTTTTCTAGGGTATACTAGGTTTCACAAGGGTATACTGGGGTTTACAACGGTATACTGGGGTTTATTAGGGTATACTAGGGTTTATAAGGATATACAAGGGTTTATAAGGGTATACCAGGGTTTATAAGGGTATACCAGGGTTTATTGGGGTATAATAGAGTTTAAAAGGGTATACTAGGGTTTATAAGGGTATGCCAGGGTTTATAAGGGTATACTAGGGTTTAAAAGGGTTTACTAGGGTTTATAAGGGTATGCCAGGGTTTATAAGGGTATCCTAGGGTTTATAAGAGTATACAGGGTTTATAAGGGTTTACTAGGGTTTATAAGGGTATACTAGGGTTTATAAGAGTATACAGGGTTTATAAGGGTATACTAGGGTTTATAAGGGGTTACCAGGGTTTATAGGGGTATACCAGGGTTTATAAGGGTATACTAGGGTTTATAAGGGTATACCAGGGTTTATAGGGGTATACCAGGGTTTATAAGGGTATACTAGGGTTTATAGGGGTATACCAGGGTTTATATGGGTATACCGGGGTTTAAAAGGGTATACTAGAGTTTATAAGGGTATACTAGGGTTTATAAGAGTATACAGGGTTTATAAGGGTTTACTAGGGTTTATAAGGGTATACTAGGGTTTATAAGAGTATACAGGGTTTATAAGGGTTTACTAGGGTTTATAAGGGTATACTAGGGTTTAAAAGGGTATACCAGGGTTAATAAGGGTATACCAGGGTTTATAAGGGTAGACTAGGGCTTATAAGGGTATACTAGAGTTTATAAGGGTATACCAGGGTTTATAAGGGTATACCAGGGTTTGTAAGGGTATACTAGGGTTTATAAGGATATACTAGGGTTTACAAGGGTATACCAGGGTTTATAAGGGTATACCAGGATTTATAGGGGTATATTAGGGTTTATAAGAGTATACTAGAGTTTATAAGGGTATACTAGGGTTAATAAGGGTATACCAGGGTTTATAAGGGTATACCAGGGTTTATAGAGGTATACCAGGGTTTATAAGGGAATACTAGATAGATAGATAGTCTTTATTTACCCACGGACAATTCATCAGCTACAAGTAATGCATTAAATGGATAAAATACTCAAATACTATTTATAAAACACTATACTTAAACTAGGGTTTATAGGGATATACTAGGGTTTGTAAGGGTATACAAGGGTTTATAGGGGTATACTAGAGTTTATAAGGGTATATCAGGGTTTATAAGGGTATACCAGGGTTTATATGGGTCTACCAGGGTTTACAAGGGTATACTAGAGTTTATAAGGGTAATTCCTAGGGTTTATAAGAGTATACAGGGTTTATAAGGGTATACTAGGGTTTATAAGGGTATACCAGGGTTTATAGGGGTATACTAGGGTTTATAAGGGTATACTAGGGTTTATAGGGGTATACCAGGGTTTATAAGGGTATACCAGGGTTTATAAGGGTATACCAGGGTTTATAAGGGTATACCAGGGTTTATAAGGGTATACCAGGGTTTATAGGGTATACCAGGGTTTATAGGGTATACTAGGGTTTATAAGGGTATACTAGGGTTTATAGGGGTATACCAGGGTTTATAAGGGTATACCAGGGTTTATAGGGGTATACCAGGGTTTATAAGGGTATACCAGGGTTTATAGGGGTATACCAGGGTTTATAAGGGTATACCAGGGTTTATAGGGGTATACCAGGGTTTATAGGGGTATACTAGGGTTTAAAGGGGTATACTAGGGTTTATAGGGGTGTACCAGGGTTTATAGGGGTATACTTGGGTTTAAAGGGGTATACTAGGGTTTATAGGGGTATACCAGGGTTTATAAGGGTATACTTGGGTTTATAGGGGTATACCAGGGTTTATAAGGGTATACCAGGGTTTATAGGGGTATACCAGGGTTTATAGGGGTATACTAGGGTTTAAAGGGGTATACTAGGGTTTATAGGGGTATACTAGGGTTTATATAGGGTATACTAGGGTTTAAAGGGGTATACTAGGGTTTATAGGGGTATACTAGGGTTTTGGGTTTATAATACCAGGGTTTATAAGGGTATACTAGGGTTTATAGGGGTATACTAGGGTTTAAAGGGGTATACTAGGGTTTATAGGGGTATACTACTAGGGTTTATAAGGGTATACTAGGGTATACTAAGGATGTCTGGGTGACTATATGTGTGTTAACATGAATTACTTGCCGTTCGTTGAAAAAGATGGTTTGGACCGGAGCATGAAAAGGAATCCGAAAGGTCTCGAGTTAAACGGCAAAAGTTTCAAGCAGGCGTAATCTTCACTTGCGAAGACAGAGAACAAGGTAAGACGTTTCTCATGATTCTGTGGGGGAGGAATGGCACAATCCTGAAAGCGAGAATTGAAGTTCGATCCAACATGCCCTATTTTTCCTTTGTTTACATGTACGTACGTATTACTCAAGATATTGTTTTATTATCGAAATGTATCAACTTGTTAATAGTTTCATCTTACTCTTGTTATCTTATTATTTCCTTTTATTGTTATGTATGGCGGAAGAGCCCACAAGGGGGAGCTATACATACTAGTTATGCACATGTCATCGGCTTCCCCGTGGGGTCGACCCCCGAGCTAACCAGGGGGATTGTAAAATCAGTCAAGCAAACTTTAGGAATTTCCCGGGGGGTCGGGGAATCTCTCAAGGCAAAGTCCCCTGGGTTAGGTGTCTCTCAGCAGAAAATTCCCTTGACATCCTTTTCAAACTTGTGAATTCCCCCACCCCCTAATCTTTGATCGTAGAACAATGCCAAGATTTTCCCCTACCCTCGGGCAAAGAATCCCGTCCATCCCTTTGTATTCCCCCACAATATCTCCCTGGTAGGCCCGGGGGTCGACCCCACGGGGAAGCCGATGACATGTGCATTATGCAACGCTTTCCAGTGGTATACCGTGGAATATCCCACGAGTCACTTTTCCACGGTATACCACGACAAAGCGTTGCATAACTATTTTATACCATGCCATAGAAAATACAGTGACCAGAATGGCCAGCATAATCAATGCGAGATACGCGTAGACTTGAATGGTTTTGAAATGGCTTCCTAATGTCCACCCTCTTGACAGCGTTTTTTAATCTTTTTCAAGACTTTAATTAATTATTAATAATTCATGACCAAATTACAAATAATAAAATATTAATTAAAATAAAGTTGTTTTAGTGAAACGGTTGCGAAATTTGTACTAATTTTCAAATGCTAAAAACAATCTCAATGCATGATGGGAAGGTTGGGTGTGATACCATTGAATTGCACTGAACGATGGGAAGGTTCGGTGGAATACTGACGAATATACGACGGCTTTCCTGCATTCCAATTGGCTGTATTTTCTATGGCATGGTATAAATACTAGTTATGCAATGCTTTCAAGTGGTAGACCATGGAATATCCCGCTAGTCACTTGTATTTTCTAGGTATACACACGAGCCTTTAGGGGGAAGGCTATTCTGTGAGTTTGTGAGCCGGAGCCTCGAGCCTTGAGCCTCTTTTTGCGAGCCCCAAAAAATCCGAAAAGGACATAATGTCCTTATTTCGTTTTTATTACTGGATTTGTGTGAGCTACCGCCATGGCCCTTCAAAAATTCTTGAGTATTCAGACCTGTTTTTGTGATGCCGACTTCTCAGTGACTTCTAAAACGCTGTGTGATGTTAAGCTTCATGATAGTAAAAATCAGGCTCTGCTTCCACAAAGTCTGCCAAACTATCCAAATTGTTTTCCATGAAGTGGAACAACCCTTGTCACAGCCTTTTCAAAGAGCAGGAAATCTCCTTGCTGGATCCATTGCCTTCGTTTTGGAAGGCATCTTGGGCTGAAAACCTGGCCTTTTGAGGGGATGGACGCTGAAAGGCTGTACTGCGGACCCTGAATTTTTCGAATAATTATTGCTGGCTATGACTGTATCATGAGCTCAATTTTGTTTGTCCTGTGTCTAACTTCCAATCTCTTATATATTTACTGACAAGCATATTTCTTCTTATTTGTATTTATTGCATTGATTTCCTGCCTCAGGAAAAAATTTCTCTCACATACATTGCTTAAATACTGTGCAAATTGATCGGCTCAATAGCTATACCATCATCTTCATGACTGCAAGCGAGAAATTGTCCAGGTGCTTTATCTACAAGAAGAAGAGGGGGAGACTAAAAATGTAAGACAAACACATTAGGAAATATTTATTAGAAAGAAAAAGCAGCTCGCAAAAAGAGGCTCGCGGCGCGAGGCTCTGGCTCGCCCGCAGATTCGCACATTAGTTACACTCAGCCTTTAGGCGAGTGTGTATACCAAGGAAATACAAGTGACGAGTGGGATATTCCACGGTATACCATGAGAAAGGGTTGCATAACTATTTTATACCATGCCATAGAAAATGCAGTGGCCAGTAAGGCCAGCATAATCAATGCAAAATATGCGCAGACTTGAATGGTTTTGAAATGGCTTCCTAATGACCATTCTTTTGACAGCGTTATAAAACTTTTTCAAAACTTTAATTAATTATAATTCATGACCCAATTACAAATTTTAAAATATTAATGTAATATAAAGTTATTATAGTCAAACAGTTGCAAAATTCATACTAATTTTCAAGCGCTAAAAACAATCTCAACGCATGATGGGAAGGTTGGGTGTGATACAGTTGATTTGCACTGATCGATGGGAAGGTTCGGTAGAATACTGACAAATATACAACAGCTTCCCTGCATTCTGATTGGCTGTATCTTCTATGGCATGGTATAAAATAAAGTATATGTATGTATCTAACTACTGGCTCAAAAAGAAGTGTCGGTGTCACTATTAAAAACACCGCGGTAAATAACATGTGGCTCAAGTAATTGCTGACATGGATTAGGTTAAAGAAATTGTATTATTTGCCTAAACTGCTTAATGGGAGTGAAATGTTTTTCCAAAACTCCTTACCAGTACTTTGTGCTGGCAATGAAGGGAATGAATACTGGCAGAAAAACTAAAAGGCAAGAATGCACGGTCCCATTTATACCCAAACATGAAAGAAATAGCTGTCAATTATTTAGTTTTATTGAAATTACATTATATTTATTGTGTTCATTATAAGTAAATGTTTTATATTAACTTTCTACACCATTTACTTTACAAATGAGAGACATAACTTATTTTACTGGCTCTCACTGAATGACTGTCTCAGTGATGAAAAAAAAAACATAATGAAATATACATATAATCTTCTCAATGTTTTTTTCCAACTGAAACTATTCTGAGTGTACAGGAACTTCAGTGTAAGAATCATAAACGTCTTCAGGATAGCTTAAAAACTACATGCAATTCCATGACCAAAATATTGAAAAATATGAACTGACTTCACTCTACAGATATAATTGATGAAGATGAATGATGATGAAGCTTTATTTAATCTCGGGATTGATGAGGTTGGTTAGACCTCTAGCGAAAGTATGCTAATAAGCCGAGAAAAAAAAAAGAAACAGTAATCCAAAAACTTATTTACAATATAAAGCCTAAAAATTACATGACATAGCTATATACAATAAAAAGCCCAATTACTTAATAGAACATACATATTAAACAGATCTTATATAGAAATTAGCTAAAACCTTAGCTGTCGAACCGCTTTTTTAAAGACTGACAATGAGCTTAGGGATTTTAGGGTATCAGAGATCTTGTTCCAAGTAAATTTAGCCGCCAAGTACTTTACTGAGTTCTTGCCATAACGAGTCGTATTAGGTTTCGGTACTTGCAGCCATTGTATTTTGCAAGTACATAATGCCCTGTTTGAGGCCATTCTTGTCCTTGGAGAAAATAGCCACCATTTATCTGAACCAGGCATGACTGAGGCTGTGCAGAATGGCCAGAAGCCCTGGTTTACAACCTGTTTGTTTAGTTATTGCAGCTAAAGTAGTTGCTTAGCTGGGAAATAATTCTTTTGTTTTTGTCACCCTTGTCTTTTCGTTTACATGCTCTGATTACATGCTGGTGAGCCCATCTTCCCCCCCCCCCCCCCCCCTTGAAAAGAAAGTTGAAGGTGGTACAAAGTTAAGCCAGAACCAGCAATTTTTCCCTTGCTGACAATTTTACTTACAATAAGAGGTTGAAGGGTCTGTAAATTGATCATCTTCTTTACACAATATTCAACATTTTGCACGGCAAACTCTGGTGATAAGCTGGACTCAGTTAGTTGCTTTTTGTCAACTTCTTTGCAGGATGCCAGCCTCTGGAGAGCCCTCGCATCTTCAAGAGAATCAAATGCGGCATAGGACACCCCTAAAAGATCAGCAACTAAACTTTCCTGAGAATATATCGCTCTTATACCAGGAAGGGCTTTCTTTAATTAAGCCAGGATATTAATGAAACCTAGAACACACTCATGGAAGGAACTCAGCAGATCATACTTTTTAGAGCATAAATTATTCGCTTGCTGTCAAAACATTTAGCATGGTGGGCAAAAGAGAACCACTTTCTCTTTTTTAGCCTTAAGCCATGCCAAGAACTTTTCAAAAGCTTGTTTTAGTTCCTCTGCAAGCACTGGCTTTCCCTTGTGCAACAGTCTGCCTCTCACCATGGTAAGCTGTGTCACTTGGGAGGCTGCAGCACTGATTTTCAGTCCAGGGATGATGTAGATGTTAAATTCATCATTACCATGGACAGCCAAAAGCTGGATTATATCAGCATCTGTGGCTGGAAAGATCAATAAATAAATAGGAAAAGTCACATATGTATGTGCCAGGCTGATTATGTATTGAACAAACAGTTTCCACCCGATTGGAAAAATCACTCCATCCAGGAATATTCTTTCATTTCTGAAACTACAATGTTTGTTTGGAAAATCATTAAACACAGGTATTTGCAGCTATTAACAGCCCAGGGGCAGCATGATAATGTAGTGGACAGAACTCTAGTGGTATTGGGATCAAAGGGTCTTGAGTTTGAGCCCTGATCATGGCTATTGCATTTTGTTCCTGGGCAAGAACCTTCACTCTCACAGTAACTGACTTCACCCAACTGGATGACTAAATTCTGGATGCTAAAACCTGCATCTACCATTGCATACGGGGGAAGTAGCAATACTTTTAGTCACTTCATTTTCTATTAACTGGACACACAGTAAGTACCATTCAGATAAACTGCTTGCCTTCAACAGACTTTTCCCTGATAAAGTAGAGTAAATTGATTGAAGGATTAAGAAGTTACCATTAGGCCAGTGGTTTCCACATCAAACACAATGCTTATGGCTGAATCCACTGAGGACCAACTTAATCACCCTGAGGTGCCTGAATTGGTGGTGGTATCCCTTCCGCATCAGAACAGTGCCATAGTCCAACATCTTTTTCATACATTGTTCCCTCTAGTACTGTTTGCTGGTATTGGGTTCTACCTCTTTCATTCTTTAACTGAATTCTTTTTTTCTTTACGTCTTTCTTTCTCCTCGTTCCCTCCGTTTTATTGCCTTTTTGTTGAGTCTTGTTGCTTGAAGCTCTGCTACATTCCCTGAAGACAGACAATTTTCTTTGTTAACCTGTAAAGAGCAGCACATCAAAATTACTATTCTTGACTTGTGGAGAAGTTAGGGCTGGGGTCCAAAAAATTCTTAACAATAACAAATTACCAGTAGTGAGCGAAATGAAGTCGTTTGAGGCATTGCCTGGTCCAATACTTGGAAAATATTAATAACCACCTTGCCTAACTGTAGAACAGAATTAGAGAGTTCTAATGGTGCATAAAGTTGAATAATGCAACAGTTTTATTTCAATTTGAGAAGTGAATTTGCTTTACCTCAGCTGACATGCAGCTGCCTTCACATGATAATCTAGGCTTTCGGAGCCACTGTAGTGCCGAGCTTTTGGAGCTTTGCTGGCCACACTGTTGATAAATTAATGATTCATTGGGTAATGTACTGCCACAGGGAGCCAGTTTTCAGCATTTTGGGCAACGACTCGAAACAGTTTGGTGAGCTCAGCTCTCAAGCTTTCTCCTTGCAAGTCCAAGTCCAAGTCCAAGATCCACACTTGTCATGCTCCCCAAATACATGTGGGACAATGTTCTCTATTGCATCTCTGACACCTTGGGGTCATCTTTATTTTGGGACAATAAGTACTTAGGGTAATACAAACATCAAAATGTAAGGCGAAACATTGCACAACGGTTTGTGACTGACTAACCTAGCTGGAGTTTTCCTATAAACTTCCTCTCGCAACGCTTCAGTAACTGCTCGATTGGCTACATTTTCCACGGTTGTGTCTAAAAGTGGGACGGGGACTTGGGGACAGGGACGCGGGGACGCGTGTTCGGGGACGTGGGAAGCGGGGACGTGAGATGTAGGAAGCGGGGACGTGAGATGTGGAGACGTGGGGACGTAAAGAAAATATCTTCACTCTAACTGCTTTGGAAATTCACTGATACGAAATATTAATTTCGCAAGTTTACCGTTGAAAAACGAGGCTTAGGGTTAAAAATAGCTAGTCTGAGGTAAATACAATTAAGGGCTGTTAACTTTTTCACTTTTAGGATTTGTTTTTCGTTCATTTTATTGCTCGGATCAGTGAAAATTAAAATCCTTTTATCCGCGACCCCCCTCCCCTGCTGTGGCCGTGTATACTCCAGCGAGTTGTCAGTGACTCTGGAGAGCAGTTTCCTCGTGTTGACGCAGTGGCTCTTCACTTCGTGGGGGATCATGGATGATGTTCACGGTAGGTGTTACCGAGATTGTAATCCCTATGAATACTCGCTCAAAATAGAATTTCAAATCAAGTTTCGACAATATTCGTTTTGAGAATGAATATAAGAAAATCATATATTTGAACTGCGGATTAAAGAATGAAGCTGTGAATGATCATCGCAGTTATAAGAACTACTTAAGCAGTACGGTGAAAATAAAGCCTGAAAAAAAAAAAAAAAAATTAGGTTAGACTCCCGTACAAACCTGAAATATATATTTCCATTTTTATTCCCAGAACAATCTGGCAAGGAAAAATACCAATTTCCATAGAAACGGTTTCCTGAAATACTTTCCAACGTCAAAATTTACCAGATTTGAGCCGGGATGTACAAGGATTGCAGTTATTACTGAAAACCATCTCGGTAACACTTACCATGAATACCACGGACAACTCGCTGGAACATACTCGGCCACAGCAGGCGAGTGGGGTCGCGGATAAAAGCAATTTTCAATTTTCAATTTTCACTGATCCGAGCAATGAAATGAACGAAAAACAAATCCTGAAAGTGAAAAAGTTAACAGCCCCTAACCGTATTTACCTCCGACTAGCTATTTTTACAACGGTAAACTTGTGAAATTTCGCATCGGTGAATTTCCAAAGCAGTTAGAGTGAAGATATTTTCTTTGCGTTTCCTCGTCCCCAATTTCACGTCCCCGCGTCCCCGAGTCACGTCCCCACTTCCCCGATATTACGTCCCCACGTCCCACATCTCGCGTCCCCACGTCCCACGTCCCTGAACACGCGTCCCTGCGTCCCCGTCCCCAAGTCTCCGTCCCACTTTTAGACACAGCCGTTTTCCACAGCTTTTCCAGCCTCCCGCTCCCTTCTCTTTAATGTTTTGTGGTGTTGTACTTATTGGCTCAAAACTTATAAACCCGAAGTGCTTTTCCTTTCCTTTTATGGAATCCGAGTCGTGTTCTTCCATGACCACAGTCTTTCAAAATTTTGCACCAAAGAATTTTACCAGTACAGGAGCAGTCACATACGAAGGACATTCGCCACACACGGCTATATTGCGAACCAACAAAACGACCAGCTCCCAGATGGCTTCTTAGCTCAGTCGGTAGAGTGCTGCACCGGTATCGCAGAGGTCGTGGGTTCGAATCCCGTACAAGCCTGAATCTTTTTCAGGCTAAATTTTCACTACTGCTTAAGTAGTGTTCATAACTGCGATGATCAGTCACATAATTATTTCATTATATTGCTCGTATCAAGAAATGGCCCATTGTGGTGGCTCAAATTCATCTTCAAATCTCGAAACAAAAGACATTTGTTGCCATTTTGTTTCAATGAGGGAACTGTGCCGAGACTCGGCGATGAATCACCGTTGATGAGTTAAAAATCTCGCAAAATTGTCAGCGTGACAAATTACCTGCCCACAGGAAGAGGGATTTGAACGTTACTAATTGAACCAAATCGAGCTCAATCGAAATTAATCGAACACCAAACACGCGATTGGGCTCGATTGAGTTCGGTAATCGAACACAATCGAACTCTGGCAAAACATTTTGGGCAATCACTTGATCGGTTGAGTTCGATAAGGATCGATAAACTTGAAAATCGAACGCTATCGCACCCTTTCGCACATTTTTTGGCTCTAACTTGGTGTAAGAACCTGTGAAACTCACGAATGACGTGAAAGAAAACAAAACATTCTAAACGATAGCGAGCAGCCAAACAATAGCTGATAAAACAAAGAAAACCTCGTCAGGTTCTAACATCGAGGTAAACCCCAATTTTTTGGTTCGGTTGTGTTTTTCTATTATCAAACTAATCGAACCCAATCGTTCGATAAGTTCGATTACTAACGAAGGGAGGTTAACAAGAAAAGTAATTTTGTCAGTGCTTCGGTTTGGCCGAAGATCTAAATTTCTCGCTGGTCCAGCAATTGTTTTCATAACGCTCGTTAACAATATACACTTAATGTATGGTCCCGAGGGAAACAGTTAGTTTTGTTTTCCCGAGAGTCTCGAGGGAAAACAAAACTAACTAGTTTCCCGAGGGATCATACATTAAGTGCTTTGTTATATACCGAGACTTTCCCTTCACCAATCACAGCAAAATAAACTGACAAACAAACAAAGACGGCATTACAAAACAAGCCTGCTGAATGAATAATTTAAAAACGTTTAAAAGTACCTGAAAAAGTAGAACATGCCTTTCTGGTATTTTCCGAATTTTTTCCTCCTATTAGATGCTGAATTTCTTCGGCTGATACTTGAGAAAAACGTTTTCTTTTAGTCTCGGGTTCCATAACGTTTGTATTATCGTTGGTTTAAGCCGCGGCTACACGAGCGATTTTTTCAAATTTTGTCGCGTCGCCAGCGCGCGATGAAAATCGCAAGTGTAGCCACCCTTGAACTGGCAACGCAACAGGTAAAAAGTAGCAAGAAAAAAATCGCGAGAAATTAAATGAGTTTAACTTTTCGCGATTCTTTTTCTGCGATTTTTTGAGCTGTCGCATCACCTGTGCGAAGGTGGCTACACGGGTGATTTTCATCGCGCGCCGGCGACGCGACAATTTTACAAAAAATCCCATCACCATGGCAAGCAAAAAATCGCTCGTGTAGCCGCGGCTTTATAAAACTGAAAACTGGCAGTGTTCTCAGGTCCGCCTCGTCACTCAAGCTGACGTGAGCACGTGCTGAAGATCATGCCACTTTTTAAGGGTACATATGAATGTTGTGCCGCGTAGCACTAGGAACACAAATAGTGGAACAGAGAATTAACTCTGAAGTGTAAATTAAAGTGCTACTTAAACCCATGAATAACCCACTGGGCGTTAGCCCTAGTAAAGGGAAACAGGGAACCACACGAGGCAAAGAAAAAATCTTTTGACCTCGGTGGGAATCGAACCCACGACCTCCGGATTAGATCTACCGTTACTCTGCCGACTGAGCTACAAGGTCGCACAGAGAAAGTCGGGGACGATTTTAGATGGTGAATCGCGGCAAAGAGGCAGTGTAACGGTAGATCTAATCCGGAGGTCGTGGGTTCGATTCCCACCGAGGTCAAAAGATTTTTTCTTTGCCTCGTGTGGTTCCCTGTTTCCCTTTACTAGGGCTAACGCCCAGTGGGTTATTCATGGGTTTAAGTAGCACTTTAATTTACACTTCAGAGTTAATTCTCTGTTCCACTATTTATGCCACTTTTTAGTCATGCACTAATCACGTGCTGCTGTATTCGCCGCGCGGGAAACAATTGCGGAATTGTATCCCGGTCGGGATACATTTGAATTTGGTCAGGGGCACGTGACCAAGAATCAACCAATCGTAGTACTCGTTTTGTTGAGTGAAAGTGTAGGTATATAACAATGCCTATTGTTTACGAATTGTCCCCGCTTTTCTTGATGATATTTGTCACAGATTTTAAGTATACTCCCAGTCAGCGTGCATCGTACCTAGAGGCTGATTGCTGATTTTGTTTCTTTCACAGGACGACTGTGTGTCTTCAGATGGACTGAATATGTTTCAACTTAGTACTATGGCCAACTTGAAGACTGAATTTCATCAACCTTTGACACGCTCAGGCACTAAACATGAGAAGGACTCACTGATGATCATTTGTTCTTCGACTCCTCAAACTCACAGGGCGAATATTTTCTGTAAATTGACTCTGAAAAATTAATAAATCTCATGCTAATGTGGTAAGCTGCGTTGAAAATGAATCACATTTGTCAAACTTGTCTCACTCACATGAGCGAAACGAGGACTTCTTGAAGGACTGAAAACATATTGACAAACATCGGCACAATTGCTGTTCTTTACGAGTTCACGATGCGAAACCAAAGAACGTTTGTGTTTAAACGAGGACAAAAATCATTGCAGTTAGTGGTTTCACATTGTTAGTGAAGTGCTGCCCCATATAGAAACTACCTATATCCAGTCAAGGCTGTGCTCCAGCGGCTCCCTGAGGCGACTTAAGGCCCTGGCAAACGAGGACACATTGTTGCGGACACATTGTTGCTCATGTTGTTCCTTGGGTGCGCAAACGAGCGGGACACAAAACAAAATGTTGTGTTTCCATGCTGCGAAAACTGGGAAACATTTATTTCGGACACAAAATGTTTCTGCTAAAAATCAGAAACATTTTTTGTGTCCCGGACACAAATTTTGTGTCCGCACAAATGTTGCGCGCGTGGGCAAACGGGGAAACATTTGTGTCCGCAACATTGTGTCCGGAAACATAGGGCCGTTTATACGACAGAAAATAAACCGAGGCTTACTCTGGCCACGGCTTACATAAGAAGCGAACACCCGGAATAAATGGTACAAAATCTACGTTCACGGCTTTCTCAAGCTGTGGCTCGTCCTGGCCTTGGAGTTTTTACTCGTATAAATAGTTCCTTTCGCGTATTATGGAAGCCGTGGCCAGAGTAAGCCGCGGAATATTTCCTCTCGTATAAACGGCCCTAATGTGTCCTCGTTTGCCAGTGCACAAAACCTGGCTTGACACACAATCCACGTCAAGAGAAACGGCGACAGATTGGTATAACTGTTGCCGGGAGGTTTGTGGCGACAGAATCATGAATCATCATGCGGGGGTAATAGGCAGGCGTGGCAAAACTGTTGAGATTGACGAGTCCAAGTTTGGCAAGATGAAGTATCACCGAGGTCGAGCTTAATACCCGATACAAGTTTACAGATGAAAGGAATTCAAAGTTCGAAAGAATCAGGTGAAAGTACTGAAAAGGGTGCCCTATTGTAGTGAAAAGCAAAAAGTTCTTTATTGCGGCGGAAGGAGTCGAGGGAAAACTTGTTCAAAGAGTTTTTTATTCTGACTGGAAACAGAGAAAAGTTCACGAAACCGGAACCGCTTTCAAAATAAAGTCATTTCGTGCGCGCGCCATGATTCTAAATGTCGCTAAGATTTGCGTCACAAAGGCACACTAACAATGAAAAAGAATTGACAGAGTTTTCGGTCGCAGCGTCGAAACACTGTTGCAGTTTTTACAAACATAGGAGACAAAAAATACACTGATGGAGCAGAGAGAAAACGATTCAGGTTAGTAAACTCTTCGAATGAGATACACAAAACCAGCAAATACGAAATGTCTTAAAACTACAAATAAAACTCGCGAAACTTGCAGGGGAAATTTTTCATGGAAACTCTGAAACTTGAAAGACTGAATGAAAAAGTGTTGAGAAAGCTGTAGTCACTATGAAAATGATAAGGTTTGCATTTCGAAATTACTTACGGTGTCATTGATGATTTTCAACATTGTTTTAACTTGTTAAAAACGAAAACAAAAAACAAAAGAGAGAGCGAGCAAAATGTTTGGTGTTTTTGTTTATACCTTGACACGAGCGCCAAACTTAGGAAACGCAAGTTGACACGCGTCATGGCAACAATTACGTCATCAGTGGTTCGTTCGCGTGTTTGTTATTCGTTAGCGCTCGTGCAGCAAATAATTTTACAGTTATAGTCTTTTACAAGCTAGCACATCTACCATTCTTAAATAGGCAAAAAATGCTCACACACGAATATTTTTCGCTTTTAATGTTGTTCTTCCGTTTTTTCAATTTGGAAATCTTCGGAATTCGGAACACAAAATACAAAATATCTTCTCCCATGTATTTTTCCATTTTGCTAACAAATTGCAATTTTATCGCGTTTAGAAAAAACGCGTCTTTCAGGCGAAAAGTTGGGAGGCAAGGAAGCAGAAGCAAACAAACGGCTCAAGGTAGGGTCACTTCCTTACAATTATTGAGTAGTGCATGTAGAAAATGCGTAGGTTGTAAGCGCATTTGATGCGCAGGGTGAAGCCCATCTTACAGACCCTTGCTGGCAAAAAGCAGTCGAAGCGAACAACCAGGACTTCTTTCTGGGTGACAAATTAAGTTCTCCATTTACTGGCTAAAACAGTGGGTCTTGCGTGTGTTTGTGAGCGGAGGGGTTTGGGAATAGCAAAAGCTGTGCAAACTGACTACTAGTTTTCAATGTTGTACGACACCCCAAGCTGAAAAAGCCTGAAAATTCGGAAGACTGCGAGCAGTTGCAATTAAAAATGACCTTGTTCAGGATATTAAGACTGAAGACTGCGATTAATGTTATCCTTCTTTTTGACCATCGTGAAAATTTTAATTTCCTGTTAGGTGATGATGGCCAAATGTGATACAACCGAAAGGTAAAGTCAGTTACTAATTATTTCAGCATCAAATGATAATAGTTAGTTTGTTTTTCGTAATCAGAATGCTTGGTAAAAAGTTGATTTCTGTCTCTCTTTTATTTCTACACTCGTGTGTTTAGGTCAGCACAAAACGAGGACAAGATCATCTTGTCCTCGTTTGGTGCTGATCTAAACACGCGAGGAGGAAAGGCAATTCAGTGAAAGCAAAACCAAAATGAGGCGTAACAGTAAACTCTGCTAGCTTGAGTTACACGTTTAGCACTTCTTGTTCTTAACGCGTGTTCTCCATATAAACAGTAAGCCAGTGAAATGAACGAATGAAAATAAATGATTGAGTGAATGGGTTGGGAATGATGGACAGCTCATTATAGTTACCTCAAAGCTTTGTAAATGAGATCAAAATATATATCTCTTCTGCAGCGAGGAACTGAACACCCTGCCAGCAGATTCGTTAAAAAAGAAGAAATCAAAACGATGTAAAAAGAAGTCCAAGAAGAAGACGGCGAAAGCGTGTAGTGTGGAGGTCAGTGGAATGCTTGTACGTTATTATAACAACATTTTACTCCAACTGATTGATGAATAATTCAATCAGAATATCAAGACCAAACTTTATTTTCTCTCCCAAGGATCCAGTGAAACCACGCGGAGAACCACACGAAAAAAACAAACAAACAAACAAAACAAGCAAACTTTTGAAGGAAATCATCGATACGGGTTTAAGTTTCAATACGTTTTGCGTGTTCCCGATAATAAGCAACTTTTGAACAGAGTTTAATGCGCTAGATTCTGTCACTTTGGCCATTTCTTTTTATTGATTCAGCTGATTTCCTGCATAAATACTTTTTATTGGTAATGTTGTTTAGGTCTTCACTTGAATTACCCGGCACTTAAAAAAAAAAAAAAAGAAAGAAAGAAAGGAAATATGAATTAATTTAATGTAATAAGAATAAAACAGTACAGAACATCATATTCGCAGATTCATTTAAGTATTTGTAAATTATATAATTTGCGCAACTTTGGAAAGCTGGAGAAAACCTCCATTGACTGGCATATATGCCTTAGTCATTAATAGACTTTGTGAAAGGCTTTATCCTTTGTCTACACGTATCTCCCTTTCCTAATGCATGGCTGGCACCTTTTGTCTTGATGCAGGTAACGTGTTTGTTTGAGTTCAGGGCTCTACTAAGAAAGGGCACCCAACACCCACCAGAAGAATTACAAGAACAACAATGACTTTACAGCAAAGACATTGTCAATAACTTCTCACCATATTGATCTATGTATGTTTATCTTATGAATACAACCATGATTAACTTAATCTTCTTTTGTTGTTGTCGACTCTTCTCAATCTGGACTAGGACTCTCAGGAACTCACCGAGAAGCGCAGTATCTACCAGGAACATTTGTTTGAACTCAAGAAGGCAGATACAGACGTGGTGCAGCCGCTAAAAGAACAGTTGAGCACGGAGGAAATAAATGCCACAGAGGAAAACCAAACTCAGCCAGAAGAACTGGAGAATGAGATAAAGAAGCTTGAGAGACAGTTATCGGAGGTTGGCAAATATTTATTGTTTCAGCTCTCTTCTTTTGCTCCCTAGTTTAGTTTGAATTACTTCACAGAATGAAAACAAATATTAAGATTTCATCCGCAGACACGAAACGTAGAACCAACTTATATATATCAGTGTTACCTTCTAGAAAGTGCCTCCCATTTGAATGAGCGCAAGTTTGGATTTTCTCCACAGACTCGTAAGGTAGAGCCATTTTATACAGCATGCAAAGGGCTCAGTGCCAACGGAAATTGATGATCGATAACCTTCATTTGAATGATCGTACTGTGTAGGATTTTCTCCATACACTTACAGCGTAGAACTTTAATCCTGTACTGATAACAAGATCACCACACAACAATACTCCGTGTCATTTGTTATACTTGTATTATCACAGTTTAATATAAGAAAACTAAAGAATTAGGACTGTCCTATACGACATAATAAACAACTCCAGCGGAAAACACTGCTCAACAGCATTCATTTGACTCAATCACATACTAGTAGTTCATCCACAGACTCAAAGGTGATAACCACTTGTTAAAACAACTCTCATCAGTATGTATGCCTTCATCTAAGAGGTCAATTTTATAATTTTCCACTCTACTGGAAAGAAAAGAAAACAAATTATATTCCAATCGATGCATTTTCTGACATTTCGGCTGGAAATTCGAATTCTTTAACTGCTAAGTTTGTAGACTTGAGGAGACAGTGCGCATCATTCTTTGTTTTGAGTTCAATGAAGTGTCTTTCAGCACACAGAAAAACTACTGTGCAAGGTCGCTAAAAAGAAAATACAGCCAACCTAGAAACGCTAGATCATTTTACCAAGACTTGAGGTGTGTCTCTGGAAGTGAGAGTAAACAGCAGTATTTGTTTTGCTTGATTGTTTAGAGAGATGCTGCGTTGGAATCACAGCAGTGTGAAATGAACAACGCCTCTGAAGAGCTCTTGGAGAAAAAATCGTTGATCTGCGATCTTCGGAGCCAGTTGTTGGTAAAAGATGATATTATCATTGAGCTGCACGGTCTGAGAGAGGAGGGCGAGAGAAAATACAAGGCTCGGATTGATGAGTTAAGCCAGGAGGTTTGTGAAAAGATGTCAGCATTCAATAAGGTTAATCAACAGCTGGAAGGAAAGAACCTAATAATCGATCAGTTGAATAGTGACCTTGATGGTCTGAAGTGTGAGTTGCAAAGATTCAAACTGCATGAGCAAGACATGAAAAAACATTTCGAAGAAGCTCAGAAGTTGGTCCAGAGCCTGCACACAGCACACCGGGAAGAGCTAAAAGTAACCAATGAACAACATGCCGCTGAACTGGAGAATCTAAGGCTGTTGATGAGTGGGCAACTGCAAGAGAAATGTGAGGAGATGGACGAACTGAAACAGATGTACGGGAGTAAGTTGAATAAGAACAAAGAGTTAAAACAAAAGACCAGGAGATTGGCACTCAACTGGGATAACAGTGTGGCTCGTCTGAGAGTCAAAGATGCAACCTTAGAGGAACTTAGATTAAAGACAAAAGAGTTGAAGACCTCAAGCGCGAGCGAGATCAATTCGCTTAAGAAGGTGATAAAAGAGAGGAATGAAGAAAAAGCCGCTTTAGAGGACAGGTTGTTAGAACTGGAGATAGAGCTGGAATTGAATGATGAATCCTCAAAATACGAACGCAAATTGGCTGAGGAAGTTGCGCAAATGGAATCAAAGTACAAGCATGTGATTCAAGGGCTCCTCGGTACAGTTGATCAGCTCATGGCAGAGAGGAAGTCCCTGCAAACTATACATGCCCAAGAAATCGAAGTGCTCAAAGGGAATATTGCTCAAAACACCAGTGTTTTTGAAGAGCAGATACAAGAACTTCAATCAAAGGCGGAGAAGGATTATCAGCATAAACTATTGGATGTTGTCACACAACTGAGACTGGATAAAGAACAGGAGGTATCTCAGATGAAGGAAAAATGCTTCAACAAAGCGAGGCGAAAATTGCTTCAATGCAAGAATCTCTGTTTGAGAAGATACAAAAGGCAGAAGAAGAAAACCAACAACTGAAGAAAAAGCTGATCAGTGTTGAAGAGGACCTCTCTGAAGTAACTGGGGAAAGAAATGAATTCCTTGATGAGATTGAGATCCTCAAAGATACTCGCAGAATGCTGGAGGAAAGCATGGCCCTTTTGGAGCAGAGTATTGGCCGCGTGTCCAATCAAGGTGTGCATGAAGAGCTGCAGTCTCCGGAAAGGATTGAAGACCTTTCGGGCGCTGGTTTCCCGCAAGGTAATGTATTGTATTGTTTCTTCACGAAACCAAAGGTTGAGAATAGACTACCTATATCGCTTTTCACTGATGATTACATAGCAATTATTCTACAAACCTTTGATTATCAAACATTTTAAAATATGGCATTTATCAATGCAATAGCCAGTTTCAATTCGCTCAAGTCATAGTACAGTTTCGATTCAGTTAGTTTCGTTTCTTAGAAAAGTAAAAACTTAAGAAAGAATTCGTGACCACCTTATAGTTTTTAGTTTCCAATTGTCCTTTTAAACGGGAATAAATATCAAACATACAAAACTTTACTTTGCTACTTATACTTACATCTCTCCGTGCAATAAGGCCAACACAGCTTACCGGTTTCCTTCTATCTATTTCGATTTGCGGCTAAAGTTCCTCAATTGGTGAGCAATCCTTTTTCATCTTCGTCTTCTGATTTCGTCGCTTGCTCTTTTCACGCCCCAAGGGAGTCATCACCTCATCGTGGTGGGGCGTTTTGTACCTCAGTAATCCCTAGAAATATGTCGGCTGAAGTCTTGTACTCCTGGTAGAGACTCAACCGTACCGAAGAGGTCGAACGATAGAAACTAGGCGAAGTGGACATGTGATCACATGCGCAATGCCACATAGGCACACCTTATTTCAGTTATACACAAATGGTTTTCTGTATGGGATCCAACGTGGTTTATTTTAAACTGGATGACTAGAAACATTCTTTATCTTGCCACTCTGTCTGTCGTGAGGTTATCGGTGATTGGGGTGCCATCCATTACAAATTTTGTACTGGAGGTTTTGTTTTTAGTTAGTTTTCCCAAGACTTTATACTTCCGTGCACCAGAGTGTTACTCTTGGTGTAAAATTACACCACACTATCATGTGGAGATAGGTATGACGCAGACCACATTCTGCCGTTTCAGTAAAAACATGGGTTTTTTGGAGGGTACTCATTCTCGCGGGCTCATAAGAGGTGGTTGCGGTCCTTTGTTATCCAGTGAAAAATTTCCTTGATTTCAATGGGAGAACAAAATTGCAGACAACTTGTGCAAACTAACATGAAGAAGGTTTTAAAGCTCAAAACGTTTCTTTCTTTCTTGTTGAAGATGCTGAAAAACAAACAAACTTGACTTTCAAACTTAACGAGCTACGGGAATTAGTCCGACAGAAAAACAGTGTGGACTCGGAACTAAGCCAGGAACTTCAGGAGGCTAAAGATGAGCTTGAGCACGAGAGAGCAATCTACAGGGCTGAATTAAACGAACGAGAAACACGGGAGCGAGCTCTGGAGGTCAGCAAACAACAACTGGAGACTGAGCTGACCGAGGTAGAGAAAGAAAACTGCGAGTTGCTGAGAGAGCTCTCTCTCCTGCAGGTTGGTACTTTTTTGTTTTGTTTATCGAGGGATAGCCAAACAGTTCTATAGGTGCGCGAAGACACATCACAATTGTATATAATAAAAATCATTGTATATACAAAACTGCTCCCCTCTTGACGCCGCCATATAGTCACTCAAAAGGAATGAACTCCCCGGGGTTTGAAATTCTGAGCTCGAGAGGGTGCTACTTTGGACATCCAAACAGGCAGAACATATGGGGAAGGACCATAAATTTCAGGGTACAGTAGTTATATGAAATGAGGTCCACAAGGTCTTGGAGTGGTAGCCAAGGGGTGGTCAGTTGTCGCTTTGTCGCTGGTTTACGACTCCGTCTGTGGCTTGTTTCGTTGAGATAAATGTCGCTGTCGCAAAGCATACAAAGATGAATGGAAAGTGAATTGCCGCTGTCACAAACTGTTGTGCGTTTTTTTTGCCAGTTTCTGTTGGTTGTCGGTGTTTTGGAAGAAGATTGTCTCCTGTTTTCGAAGCTATGTCGCTTGTCGCTTCTACCCCTTGGAAGGCTTCATGATTGGGTCCTGAGTCTGAAACAGGCAGACACACTGATTGTGAACTCTAATCAGCATTGAATATCGTGATCGTACAAACTCGTTGGTGAAAATCAAGCGCTTCTTTTGGCGTGGCCGAAAAGTATTTACTCTTTAATTTGCCATAATCTTAAAAAAATTGGCCGTCAAGTAGTCCACAGCTAAATTCCCTAAGTGCTCATTTTATCAGTTTGTTAAATTGTTACTTATCCTTTGCTTTGTTTTCTGTATTTTTCTTTCATCAGAGAAAGAAGAAGACGCCCTTTTTCAGACGAGTTTTTAAGTGTCTTCGGAAGGAAGACAACTGACAGCCTACTAAAAACGTTTAATATTTGACTTTTTGTATTTATTGATTATGTTGATTGTTTGATCGAGTTTTTCGTCTATTTGAAGATATTATTGTTGTAATGTAGCTTTCATATCTAGTGCTCTGCTCTTTTATTTTGTTCAGAAATTTTCTTTAAAAAATTACCTGCAGACGGCATTTATAATTTACAGCTCACTATTATAACCTTCTTTAGCATTCCTAAGCCACCCGGATAAGGAGGCTCGCATCAGTTTTTTTTGTTTGGCGTTTGGGGTGTACCCGTTGGAATTAAAAGTTACTATAGAAGACAAACTTCGATTTCCTTGACACTATAACATCTTTTGGACGAATGAACAAAGTTTGTTTTTTTTTATTGATTTCCAAGCAACAGCTGCTACCATAGCGACGGTAAAGCATGGCCGCTCATTTTGAAGGAGGTGAATTGTCTCAAAATCCAATCAGACACCTCGTAACGAAACTTGAAGAGTGTGAACTACCGGACACCCACGACATGTAGGCCAAATTAGAAAAAAATAATCTGTGAGAGCGTTTTCAAGTAAATCGCAAACAAACTTTTAAAGGCTGGTTTTGTTTGTTAACGCGTTTTTCTTCAACCTTTCAAGGAAATGTTAAACTTTTACGCTTTTCTTCTCTGTTCAAGGAGTTATCATGGTAGCAAAACATTTTCAATTCACATTGAGACTCCTAAGTGACTGTGGCTGTAAGATATTTAAGCACGGAAATGGCTAAATTTATGCTAAATTTGTGAGTTGTCCGCGCTTTCAATTCAGCCATTTCCAAACTTAAATATTCTACAATTACAATCACCTAGTGGGCTCAATGTGAATTAAAAATGTTTTTTTATACCATGATAATTCCTTGAACAGAGAAAAAAGTGCAAAAGTTTAATATTTCCTTGTGAAGTTTGAAGAAAAATTCGGGAATGAACAAAATTTTATTTGCAATTTACTTGAAAATGCTCTTACAGATTTTTTTCTAGTTTGACCAGTAAGCTGTGGGACTTTTAGTTTCGCTCTGAAGTGTCTGTGTTTGCTCATTCCCGCGTTTTTCTTCAAGCTTTTCAAGGAAATGTTAAAATTTTACGCTTTTCTTCTCTATTCGAGGATTCACCATGGCAGGAAAGCATTTTCAATTTAAATTTAGCCTCCTAAGTGACTGTGGTTGTAAGGTATTTAAGCACGGAAATGGTTAAATTTAAGCTAAATTTGTGCGTTGTCCGTGCTTATTTAGCCATTTCCAAACTTAAATATTTTACAATCACAGCTACCTAGGAGGCTCAATGTGAATTAAAAATGCTTTTTTATACCATGATAATTCCCTGAACAGAGAAAAAGTGCAAAAGTTTAACATTTCCTTGAAGAGCTTAAAGAAAAACGCGGGAATGAGCAAAACCGGCCTTCAAAACTTTATTTACAATTTACTTGAAAACGTTCTTACAGAGTTTTTTTCTAATTTGATCTACAAGTTGTAGCAGTTTTAGTTTGGTTCTGAAGTGTCTGACTGGATTTCGAGATCACTGACCTCTTTCAAAATGAGCAGCCAAGCATTACCGTCGCTTTGGTACAGTAACAGC
>JAEMWC010001046.1:160000-172500 GCA_016490735.1 Pachyseris speciosa
CCTGTATGTAGAGGAGCTTAAGACACATAATTTTTTTCGTCTTATTATATAATTGGGGAAGATGAATAGTTTTAGGCGAGTGAAATTGCTTAAATCTGATGGCAGAAACCTTGCTCTTTTTATTAGTCAAGCTCAAATTCTTCAACTGGTTCTCCAAGCTAACTTGAAAAGCGCGAACAGTTTCAGAATTTTAAGACGTCGAGGAGAATAATATCCTAAGCGCGGGCAAGGGTTTGTTCCTAAAATGCAGGGTGCGGACTGTGGGGTGTAAATTATTTTAATGATAAAGGTTACAGTACTCGGTGTTCCTTGTACCTGGGTATACGATGCTCAACGAAATAAACGTCTTTCAAAATCCTGCAATTAAAACTCCGGCTAAGTCGCGTAGTCAATTTTCGATTGCCAAGTTATAATGAATTGTACAGCTTTTGTTAACTACAACACCTAAGGGGCCCGGTATCATTTACACGCCAAGATGTTGATCCCCAATACGTCTACGAATCGCTCAGAGACACGGTTTCGGTGTATATCTGTAAATGTTTCCACATTTATCGACGCAAACCCTCTGTATGTATCGTCATATATTTGGAGCCGTCGTCGCTATTCTCTCTTTCAAATTAGGATAGACTCTGTGGATATTGATGGAGGCGAAGGTCTTATTTTTTATCCCAAACGCCAACCACTAGCTACCAATACCTTGAATTTTAAAACTCGCGAACAATCACTCCAAACGTAGAGGGTTCAATATATTAAATCTATATTGGAAATAGTGATTTAAAAAAGTCGTCAGAAAATCGCCAATTTAAGCATTTTATCCCTTTACTGTCCAAAGGACATGCCAAATAGTTCTAAAATGAGAACGATGAAGCACTAGACCACACATAGTATATCATTTTAAAGGTATTTTCTGCGGTATGCTATAAATGACACCAACAGGTGTGGTGGAGGTCACTGAAAAGACTGAGAAGTGGCCCAGGTGAAAAATAAAAAACGTTGAAAGTTTTCATTTGCCTTATGCATATAGGGTATACTACTAAACTATAGCATAAATTGCAGCGGCTCTCAGAGCATTGATTGTCGTGAGGTATTACAATAAATGAGAATTTCAATTCTGATTATCATTTTTTTTAATAACCATCATAAGGAAAAGTGTTCATCTCTGGAGACATATTGCCACTCCATACTGACAAATGTTACAATCTACTTATTACCACCTACTTCCAACTCATAATTTTCCCTTCAGTTTTACTTACATGTTGCAAGGACGTGTACTCGTAAACCACACATGTACACATTGCGGCCCTATTTTTTAATTAGACGGAAACAATAAAACAGCTAATCAAAGCCTACGGTGTATTCAATAATTCGTGACTAAACGTTACTAACAATTCTCTGAAGTCATCCTAGCTGCTGTTAAGAGGAAGTGGCATGGCATTACAGAGACAAACAAAAGTTTATCCCTTTTTCTTGTTAGACTTTTGCTGTTCTTTCTGCTGCCGTGCTTGATTTTTCTCGTGCTTGTTCCTGGTACTTGGGCGTTTATTGTTAGTGTGCTCTGAAATCAAAGGAAACTGATTATTAGGAAAAAAAACTCTATGAGAGCGAAGATACTGACCTTTTTTGCGTGCGCAAAGCTAACCCCGCCAGAAGGCGCATTGATCAAATGTGGACGAAACAAGCTTTCCTTCAAAGGAAAGTAAATCAGGTGTAAATATGCGATTGACAATTTCTCTTGTTCTTTCCTTCCTCAGCCGTGATAAATTTCGTTTCGACCACAACGAGTAGCTTTCAGTAAGACTCACTTCTACTGTGCCGAAATTATATAGTCAGTGTAATTTTGCCGGTAGGCTCGACTGCGGTCGCTGAAGCACACATTCTCGGTTACTGATTGTGTTTACCGTTTGACGCCAGCATGTTATATTCTCTTTGAGATACTGTAGCTTCATTAAACTGTCATTGCAGATTGAGAGCAATATAGAATGAGGCCGACCGCACGTGTTCGGTTTCCTGTTACATTACGTAACACAAGATGAATTTAGTCCGGCATGGAGCATCCAGAACACGGAAGTGAAGATGTCCGAACGCGAAATTATAGATGAGTGCAATTTCAGGTGGTTAATGAGATTCATTTAAGCGTTAAAATGTGTCAATTAACATTATTTCAGCATTCGAATGCGCGATGCGCAACATTTTTCTCCGGCCTTCTTCAGGTAAGAAAGCTCTAAAATGAAATCCTAAAGAACAAATGTTGCGGAGCCGCTAATGCCTTTGTTACGTAATAAAGAATAAAACAAACAGGTTGTTACGTAACGAGCAAATGAGAACAAGGGCTTGAGACTGATTCAAGCTTTGCGCCATATCGTTACGTAACACATTGTCAGCTCTTTTACTGCTATTACATAACGAGAATTATCAACTCAGTTCTTTCATGAACATTTGAAGAACCAAAATTAACGCTCTGTTGTCTAGTTTAATCTTTGTCTCTACAAGGTTTTTTCCTCACTCGGAACTGTTATAAACCCATATGACTGCGGAACATTGCGTTTTGCGGAAGTGTTAGGCATCGTTTACACGGACCGCATTAAAAACGACACGGTTTCGAAGTGTTTACAACTGTTAACGTCATGGCGATCTTGTTCTCGGGCGTTCCTCTGGAAACATAACACCGTCCAAGAAGTTGTTCCACCAAACACGAGTTCTCCCAGGCCGAATCTAGAATCATCGTTTTGCTTTTCTTTTCGTTACTCTGGAGCGTTCGACGAAAACGTCAACATCTCAAGATATCTGTTATTACGATATGCCTCTCGGTTTATAGAGAGTAAAATATATGAAAGCTGAAAAAGCTAAGTTACATTGTCATAGTTGTGCAACAAAGCGCTGCACTCCGTCTGCGAGGCTCATCATATTTACCCTTCGCGAGCCAGGCAAATTCGCACCAAAATAAATAAGTAACCTTTAATAAATCGATGCGGTTTTGCCGTTTACACGACCCATGAAATCGTATCGTTTTGAAAACGCTTAAGTGGAGCGTTTTCAAAACGACCTGGTTCTGATAACGAACTCAACCGGAGCCGTGTAAACGAAAAGCGTAACCGCATCGAAACCGATGCGGTTACAAATGAAATCGCGACCGTGTAAACAGTGCCTTAATTGGGGATAATTAAACAGCTCACGGATTGCGCTCAGTTTGTCTAACTTATCGAAACTTAATTGATGTGCCGTCTGATGAGAAGAGGCAAAGGTGATACGCAAGTAAACCAAATATAGACGAGAAAGCTTGGTTTTGTTTTTCTGCAAAATAATTTATTCTCTATATCTGACACTGGATTCCTGCAGTTCATCAGTTTACTTTTACAAAACTGCCACTTCGCCACACACAGACGAAAGCCGCTAGCTGCTGATTATCAGTTTCCGCGAAGTTCGGGCTCGTTCCTATCTGTTGAGTTGCTAGACATTGAAAATGTATTCTCCTACCTAAGACTTAATTAAGTGCCACCAGATATATGCAAAAACTTCTACTGTGTAAATAAAGCACCAATTGAATCAAATTGCTTCCTATTTGAGACCAATGCAAGCCATGTATTTTGATGTCACCCTTGGGTTTTTGGAGATAGTTAGCAGCAACACACACACAAACCTTTGCCTTGTGCCTTCTTGGCTTTGTTCCTCTGTTTGCCTTTCGCCTTTGCTTGGTTCTTTGCCTTTTTCTTGGCCGCCTTTTGTGCGCTTTTTGATAGCCCTTTCAGCACTGCCTTGGCTACGTGCCCCCAAATCGCATCAGCTCCTGGGAAAAGGAGGGAGGATTGCACAGCAGTGCTATCACTACCGCTGTTTAAGAACTGTCGTCCCAGTGAGAGAAAATCCGCGGCAATGCTAAACACGATAACCAAGTACACCAGTTTGACGAAAGAGGCCATCTTGTATGACAGGACACAACAAAAAGATCAGTACCGATACGTGACGATACCTCAAAGCAAAAACACTTCCTTGAAAAGTGGAAACTAGCTGTATATGATGTAACTTTGTAACAGTGAAGTAAACATAACGATACAATTTTGATTAGCATACAGAGAACGATACTATTTGACTAAAATTGTCGATTAATTAGTGTTCATTTAAACAAAAGTAAGCAGACCAAAGCCGAGTGGCGACGAACGAATGCCAACATATTGACGCAACAACAATCGTGAAAATTAAAACTAATCCATGCTGTTCGAGAACCCAGTGATTTTGGTTGTTTTAAAGAAAAATTGAAATTCCTGCGCCTTATATTTACGAGTAGTAGCTAAATTGCTATACCGCCTTACAATAAAATAAAAGATCACTGAACAACCAAATAAATTGAACAGAACACAAGAAAAATATCCCAACCGAGCTTTCAAGATCTGCAATATCTGGCTGCTTGAACGCTGCCGATCGCTACCCACGCACCTGAGCTGACGTTTCTTCAAAATAAAGTGAAATTAAACTGGTCGGCAGCTTAACTTAGTCTTCCGTGAAAATAATAATTCGAGGTCAAAAGATCAAACAAACCAAAACACGTTCGCGCGAAAATCTTCCCACAGTGGAAATGTTTTCACTTCTCTCCTAGAGTTAGGGTAGGAGTTACTTATTTCGAAATCAAGAAAATAAATGGGGGTCACCGACTTTGTTTCGGAGGAAAGGGCTCTGCAAAATTCCCTATTTGCGATAAATCGGCCATAATAAACGAAGTATAGCTTCATCGACTTATCCATCAAAAATCATAGAAAGATACTGTTAAAGTGAAGATTTCTTTGCATTGGTCTTAAGGAGTGGATATTTTAAATAATATCACGCCATTAGCGATGTCGTAAACATTGAAGATAATCCTCAACGGGCGCCATCGTAAGCGCTACCGTTTTACCACTTCCGGAATTTGATGGCACAACGGAAGAAAATTTAAAAAAAATGTAAAGTGAGATTTTTTTAATTTCATCAGTTTTGGTAGAGAATAAGTAGAGTAAATGATTCGTGTAAAAAAAGGTAGGGGCGCCGACAATCTAAACGAGTGAAAACGAGGCTGTTGGAATACAGTACTTCTTTCGTCACGTTTTTGCGTGACATATCGAGGAAGGACTGGAACCCATAATCATGCCACCAAAAAGAACGTTTGTTTGGACCTGAGCATGAAAAAGGGTCTCGAGTTAAACGGCAAAAGTTTCAAGCAGGCGTAATCTTCACTTTCGACGACAGAGAACAAGGTAAGACGTTTCTCATGATTCTGTGGGGGAGGAATGGCACAATCCTGAAAGCGAGAATTGAAGTTCGATACAACATGCCCTATTTTACCTTTGTTTACATGTACGTACGTATTACTCAAGATATTGCTTTATTATCGAAATTTATCAACTTGTTAATAGTTTCATCTTACTCTTGTTATCTTATTATTTCCTTTTATTGTTATGTATGACGGAAGAGCCCACAAGGGGGAGCTATACATACTAGTTATGCAACGCTTTCGAGTGGTATACCGTGGAAAATCCCACCAGTCACTTGTCCACGGTATACCACGAGAAAGCGTTGCATAACTATTTTATACCATGCCATAGAAAATACAGTGGCCAGAATGGCCAGCATAATCAATGCGAGATACGCGCAGACTTGAATGGTTTTGAAATGGCTTCCTAATGACCACCCTCTTGACAGCGTTTTTTAATTTTTCAAGACTTTAATTAATTATAATTCATAACCAAATTACAAATAATAAAATATTAATTAAAATACAGTTGTTTTAGTCAAACGGTTGTGAAATTTGTACTAATTTTCAAGCGCTAAAAACAATCTCAATGCACGATGGGAAGGTTGGGTGTGATACCACTGAATTACACTGATCGATGGGAAGGTTCGGTGGAATACTGACGAATATACAATGGCTTTCTTGCATTCTAATTGGCTGTATTTTCTATGGCATGGTATAAATACTAGTTATGCAACACTTTCGAGTGGTAGACCATGGAATATCCCACGAGTCACTTGTATTTTCTAGGTATACACACGAGCCTTTAGGGCGAAGGCTATTCTGCGAGTTTGCGAGCCGGAGCCTCGAGCCTCGAGCCTTGAGCCCCTTTTTGTGAGCCCCAAAAGATTCCCGCCAAAAAATCTGAAAAGGACATAATGTCCTCATTTGGTATTTATTACTGGATTTGTGTGACCTACCGCCATGGCCCTTCAAAAATTCTTGAGTATTCAGAACTGTTTTCGTGGTGCCGACTTCTCAGCGACTTCTAAAATGCTGTGTGATGTTAAGCTTCATGATAGTAAAAATCAGGCTCTGCTTCCAAAACGTCTGCCAAACTATCCAAATTGTTTTCCATGAAATGGAACAACCCTTGTCACAGCCTTTTTTCAAAGAGCAGGAAATCTCCTTGCCGGATCCATCGCCTTTGTTTTGGAAGGCATCTTGGGCTGAAAACCTGGCCTTTTGAGGGGATGGACGCTGAAAGGCTGTACTGCGGACCCCGAATTTTTCGAATAATTATTGCTGGCTATGACTATCACGAGCTCAATTTTGTTTGTCCTGTGTCTAACTTCCAATCTCTTATATATTTACTGACAAGCATACAGAAAAAAAAGTCATGTATTTCTTCTTATTTGTATTTATTGCATTGATTTCCTGCCTCAGGAAAAAATTTCTCTCACATACATTGCTTAAATACTGTGCAAATTGATCGGCTCAATAGCTATGCCATCATCTTCATGACTGCAAGTGAGAAATTGTCCAGGTGCTTTATCTAAAAGATGAAAAGGCTAAAATTGTAAGACAAACACATTAGGAAATTTTGCGGCTCGCAAAAAGAGGCTCGCGGCTTGAGGCTCTGGCTCGCACTCAGACTCGCACAGTAGTTACACTCAGCCTTTAGGCGAGTGTGTATACCAAGAAAATACAAGTGACGAGTGGGATATTCCACGGTATACCATGAAAAAGGGTTGCATAACTATTTTATACCATGCCATAGAAAATGCAGTGGCCAGTAAGGCCAGCATAATCAATGCAAAATATGCGCAGACTTGAATAGTTTTGAAATGGCTTCCTAATGTCCATCCTTTTGACAGCATTTTAAAACTTTTTCAAAACTTTTATTAATTATAATTCATGACCTAATTACAAATTTTAAAATATCAATGTAATATAAAGTTATTATAGTCAAACAGTTGCAAAATTCATACTAATTTTCAAGTGCTAAAAACAATCTCAATGCATGATGGGAAGGTTGGGTGTGATACAGTTGATTTGCACTGATCGATGGGAAGGTTCGGTAGAATACTGACAAATATACAACAGCTTTCCTGCATTCTGATTGGCTGTATTTTCTATGGCATGGTATAAAATAAAGTATATGTATGTACAGATGTATCTAACTACTGGCTCAAAAAGAAGTGTCGGTGTCACTATTAAAAACACCGCGGTAAATAACATGTGGCTCAAGTAATTGCTGACATGGATTACATGTAGGTTAAAGAAATTGTATTATTTGCCTAAACTGCTTAATGGGAGTGAAATGTTTTTCCAAAACTCCTTACCAGTACTTTGTGCTGGCAATGAAGGGAATGAATACTGACAGAAAAACTAAAAGAACTAACAGATTTTGAATGGAAGTCTCATGAAACAGGCAAGAACACACGGTCCCATTTATACCCAAACATGAAAGAAATAGCTGTCAATTATTTAGTTTTATTGAAATTACATTATATATATATATATTATGTTCATTTTAAGTAAATGTTTTATATTAACTTTCTACACCATTTACTTTACAAATGAGAGACATAACTTATTTTACTGGCTCTCACTGACTGACTGTCTCAGTGATGAAAAAAAAAAACATAATGAAATATACATATAATCTTCTCAATGTTTTTTTCCAACTGAAACTATTCTGAGTGTACAGGAACTTTAGTGTAAGAATCATAAACGTCTTCAGGATAGCTTAAAAACTACATGCAATTCCATGACTAAAATATTGAAAAAAATGAACTGACTTCACTCTACAGATATTGTATTTTGCAAGTACATAATGCCCTGTTTGAGGCCATTCTTGCCCTTGGAGAAAATAGCCACTGTTTATCTGAACCAGGCTGACTGAGGCTGTGCAGAATGGCCAGAAGTCCTGGTTTACAACCTGTTTGTTTAGTTATTGCAGCTAAAGTAGTTGCTTAGCTGGGAAATAATTCTTTTGTTTTTGTCACCCTTGTCTTTTTGTTTACATGCTCTGATACATGCTGGTGAGCCCATCTTCCCCCCCCTCCCTTTGAAAAGAAAGATGAAGGTGGTGCAAAGCTAAGCCAGAACCAGCAATTTTTCCTACCATTCCCTTGCTGACAATTTTACTTACAATAAGAGGTTGAAGGGTCTGTAAATTGATCATCTTCTTTACACAATATTCAACATTTTGCACGGCAAACTCTGGTGATAAGCTGGACTCAGTTAGTTGCTTTTTGTCAACTTCTTTCTAGGATACCAGCCTCTGGAGAGCCCTTGCATCTTCAAGAGAATCAAATGCGGCATAGGACACCCCTAAAAGATCAGCAACTAAACTTTCCTGAGAATATATCCCTCTTATACCAGGAAGGGCTTTCTTTAATTAAGCCAGGGTATCAATGAAACCTAGAACACACTCGTGGAAGGAACTCAGCAGATCATACTTTTTAGAGCATAAATTATTCGCTTGCTGTCAAAACATTTAGCATTGTGGGCAAAGAGAACCACTTTCTCTTTTTTAGCCTTAAGCCATGCCAAGAACTTTTCAAAAGCTTGTTTTGTTTCCTCTGCAAGCACTGGCTTTCCCTTGTGCAACAGTCTGCCTCTCACCA
Source organism: Pachyseris speciosa (assembly GCA_016490735.1). Lineage (NCBI taxonomy): Eukaryota > Metazoa > Cnidaria > Anthozoa > Scleractinia > Pachyseridae > Pachyseris > Pachyseris speciosa. Next base: position 168,833 of record JAEMWC010001046.1, read on the forward strand.
TGGTAAGCTGTGTCACTTGGGAGGCTGCAGCACTGATTTTCAGTCCAGGGATGATGTAGATGTTAAATTCATCATTGCCATGGACAGCCAAAAGCTGGATTATATCAGTATCTGTGGCTGGAAAGATCAATAAATAAATAGGAAAAGTCACATATGTATGTGCCAGGCTGATTATGTATTGAACAAACAGTTTCCACCCGATTGGAAAAATCACTCCATCCAGAAATATTCTTTCATTTCTGAAACTACAATTTTTGTTTGGAAAATCATTAAACACAGGTATTTGCAGCTATTAACAGCCCAGGGGCAACATGATAATGTAGTGGACAGAACTCTGGTGGTATTGGGATCAAAGGGTCTTGAGTTTGAGCCCTGATCATGGCTATCGCATTGTGTTCCTGGGCAAGAACCTTCACTCTCACAGTAACTGACTTCACCCAACTGGATGACTAAATTCTGGATGCTAAAACCTGCATCTACCATTGCATACGGGGGAAGTAGCAATACTTTTGGTCACTTCATTTTCTATTAATTGGACACACAGAAAGTACCATCCAGATAAACTGCTTGCCTTCAACAGACTTTTCCCTGATAGAGTGAAGTAAATTGATTGAAAGATTAATGAAGTTACCATTAGGCCAGTGGTTTCCACATCAAACGCAATGCTTATGGCTGAATCCACTGAGGACAAACTTAATCACCCTGAGGTGCCTGAATTGGTGGTGGTATCCCTTCCACATCAGAACAGTGCCATAGTCCAACATCTTTTTCATACATTGTTCCCTCTCGTACTGTTTGCTGGTATTAGGTTCTGCCTTTTTCATTCTTTAACTGAATTCTTTTTTTCTTTACGTCTTTCTTTCTCCTCGTTCCCGACGTTTTATTGCCTTTTTGTTAAGTTTCGTTGCTTGAAGCTCTACTACATTCCCTGAAGACAGACAATTTTCTTTGTTAACCTGTAAAGAGCAGCACATCAAAATTACTATTCTTGACTTGTGGAGAAGTTAGGGTTGGGGTCCAAAAAATTCTTAACAATAACAAATTACCAGTAGTGAGCGAAATGAAGTCGTTTGAGGCATTGCCCGGTCCAATACTTGGAAAATATTAATAACCACCTTGCCTAATTGTAGAACAGAATTAGAGAGTTCTAATGGTGCGTAAAGTTGAATAATGCAACTTACAGTTTTATTTCAATTTGAGAAGTGAATTTGCTTTACCTCAGAGCCATAGTCATGCCCTAGGTTTTTCTGGCATGCAGCTGCCTTCACATGATAATCTAGGCTTTCGGAGCCAGTGTAGTGCCGAGCTTTTGGAGCTTTGCTGGCCACACTGTTGATAAATTAATGATTCATTGGGTAATGTACTGCCACAGGGAGCCAGTTTTCAGCATTGTGGGCAACGACTCGAAACACTTTGGTGAGCTCAGCTCTCAAGCTTTCTCCTTGCAAGTCCAAGCCATTTGGTAGGGATCTGTGCTTAGCTGTAGCATGTTTTCGAAACTGACACCAAGATCCACACTTGTCATGCTCTCCATTAAATACATGTGGGACAATGTTCTCTATTGCATTTCTGACACCTTGGGGTCATCTTTATTTTGGGACAATGCATAAGCAAAGCACTTTTGCAGATATATTGATAACTGGAGTTGTTAGTGCTTTCTCCTGCTTCTGGAGTTTGTAGAGCCTAGACCCCAAGGATTTTTTAGAATGATTTGTGTCACTCCATTTTTCAACACTGTGGTCTACCTGCTGCCGCACCATGGCCATAGTTGTGCTATCGTCATCTCCTATCAGTGTTGAAATCTGAACCTTGTCATCTTTAATGTCGTTCAGCATGTCCACAGCCACACTAGATTCCATTCCTTTGGAGCTCCCACCCCAATTTACTCTGCAGTCATACTCTTTCAGCTTCTGGTTTCCTTTCCCAGCTGCTGCATCACAGGTATGACAAGCCATCAACCTTGTTCCTAAACCAATTATCTTTCCAGTTTGCTTACCAATGAGGCTACCATGAGCTGCAATGATTTAAATTTGAAAACGATGCATTATTATGGAACTGTATTTCCAAACGAATGGTACATTTTAAATCAGAGGTTTGAAAAGCAATTTGAAACCAAGAGAGAGAGAAAACTTTTCTATTTTTATTGCAAGCATTATGGTCATTATGAATCAAAGCATAAACTCATTTGTGGTGGTGTTGCCATCCATTTTGTTGTATTTGAGAGAGGATGTACAGGCCATAAAATAATAACAAGTGTTTTTACATTTTCAGAGGGTATTCATACAATTCATACATGTACATTATATTTAACAATTGGTTCATGCGGCCCGCAAAATTGACCAATCACAGCGTGCATACTAAGTAAGAGATATGATAAGAAGCAGTTATGTTTGTCAAAACTCCCATATTTGTGTCTGGGCTTTCACCTGACAAATGTGTGCAACATAATTTACTTTTTAAAATATTATAATACAGAATAAAATAATGTTTACTTTTTAATCGACATCTACACATTCAATGCTTTTTCCTTCTGTTTAATCAGTCACTGCAATTCCAGGTATTTTGAGAGATACAGTAATAATTACCATTTTGTTAATTAAAACTGGTGTCAAATTCTTGTATATATTACTTCTCAATGTGAACAAAATACAATTGAGGAAAATAAAAGAAGAACAAAAGACATGAAAACGTACAGACGATTGAAAATATGTCCATTTTTTCTCCGGTTGGGTTTCAACAAATTATAGTTTCAGTGTAAATCAGCAAAATAAAGCCATTTGTGTGCTAAACCACAACACATGCATTGCTGTTCCCTCGTAGGTCCCCGCTTTTAACATTGTTTGGTCATGGATGAACACGAGCAAGAGAATGTGATTCTACTCGGATTCCATAAAAGCAAAGGAAAAGCACTTGGGGTTTATAAGTTTTGAGCCAATAAGTACTTAGGGTAATACAAACATCAAAATGTAAGACGAAACATTACACAACGGTTCGTGACTGACTAACCTTGCTGGAGTTTTCCTATAAACTTCCCCTCGCAACGCTTCAGTAACTGCTCGATTAGCTACATTTTCCACGGTTGTGTCTAAAAGTGGGACGGGGACTTGGGGACAGGGACGCGGGGACACGTGTTCAGGGACGTGGGACGCGAGATGTAGAAAGCGGGGGCGTGAGATGTGGAGACGTGGGGACGTAATATCGGGGGGACGGGGACGTGACATTAGGCACCTTAAGCAACAGACGTCGCCGGCCTCACGACGGCAACCGGAAACGTGACATTTCTTTGGAGATGTCACTGCGCATGTACAACACGTTGTGACATGAGGTTGTCCTGAAGTCGAGAACGTGAGAACGTGGGGTTTCACGTCGCGACGAAAACGTGAGTACTTAATCTTTTGTTTTGATCCCTTTTAGCTTACTTTTGTGCTATTTTGATGCCGAACCATGCACAATGATTGCCTTTATGCTTAAAACAATGTTTTGTAAGTATTCTTGGACTCATTTTTTTTTTACTGAAAAATTGTTTTTCGCATGTCAAACTAGCCTTTAGCGAAGAGGTTGCTTTCATTCAACGTAATGCCGCTTGGTATAATTACTTTTCTTTTCCGATTTTCTCAACGAGTACAACCCATAGATTGCTATAGCTTGAATAACACTGATTTATTCTG
>JAEMWC010001046.1:177500-185000 GCA_016490735.1 Pachyseris speciosa
TGGCTACGTAGCATCAACAACACAACAGTAAATCCCACATGATCGAACGAGCTCCAATCCTTTAACTTATAAATGAGGATTTTTAGGTATCTTGCTATTTGCCTGGTAGTTGAAGGACATCATGAAGTCTGAATACTCGTAAGTCACTGGCATGTTTCGAAGAAATGAAACGTGCTCTGCTCGTTTGAGTGCTGACAGTGCTGACTAAACGTCTTTAGGCACTCGAGGTGATAATCGGCATTCGAAGGCAGATCGATCCAGGCGGTGAGTCTATGAGCAGGTCTTGTCATCAAACCATACCAACATTAATTGCGGCTCATTTGCCATGGATTTCTGAGTTGGTAGTTTGGAAATTAAGATCTGCTTTTGGACTTGTTTTTCAAAATGGCGGGACGGGACTAACGCTTCATGTGGTCATGAATGTCCCATGATGCAGTGCGAGATGAATGTCTTCTTTCTACCTGTCTTACATACACATTTGTGGCTCTGATAAAACATGTTTACAGAATGCAAGGAAAAGAGTATCATATGTGTATTTTTAAGCTACAGACCGTCTAAAAAGAAAACAAATGCTATCCTTGAACGTTAAAAAGGAACAGAAATGCTGTGCAAAATATAGCGGATCAGATTACATGGTTTGACATTGAAAGTTCAATTCACTTCTAAAACACCCTCTCTTGAGCTAAAAGTACTTCTCATTTTTTTTCTTATCCAATAAAAGTTAGCGAGCAAAATTCAATTCACTGCTGATATCAATTTAAAGACTTTATTTTGCCGTGCTCTATGCAAAAAGTGTAAATGTTTTCCTTAATGTCATTAAACAAGACTAATCTCATATTTCTTCCATTTCCAAGACTGCCAAAAATGATTACTGTTTAACGATCTTAGCAAATGAAACATGTCTGATAAGCCTTTTTCTTAAATGGCAGTTGACGTGCTTGACATGGGAATCCTTAATTGGCCTATTCCCTAAATGGCATCTTTTGTTTAAGTAAAACGGTATTAACGTTTAATTGAAGTTTCAATACTCAACGAATTTCTAGAAAGCACAGGATTTTAAGAAATGTAACCAAAAGCGAAAAAGGAAGCTAAAGAAAATAGCAAATCGGTTGCTTCCTCCAATCTGCAAAAATCTCAAAAGAATTGAACGAAGAAATGCGTGTCATGTGCAAACGTGGTCTCCTTCTTAGGTCAAAACCATTTACGGGTGAGCAAAAGCCTTCATATCTTAAATTACGTCCTAACACGTTTTACCAAGTCTTACTCACTTGGTAATGCAATGATATATTTGCCATTTTAAGGTTAGTAGGTACAATTATGGCTTTGTCCGTGTCCAACTCCCCTCAGTAAACACTATGTTACTTGCATGCGCCAAACCAAATAACATCTATTACATGAACTGCTAAAAGCTTTCAAATGCAATACTGAAACCATACTAAACGACTTACTAGTTCTCCTATCCCATGAAGAAAGAATGGAATAGACGCTTCATTAAACGCATACGTTGGCTCCTAGAATTCCTCGAAATAGTCACCTTCAACCCTACCATAAAACTAACCCTACCCCTTAACCCTAACTCAAATCCTAACCCTAACCCTAACCCTAACCCTAACCAAACCTAACCCTAGCCCTAAAGCTAAGCTCAACCCTAAGCCGAAAACTAACCCTAAATCTGACCCCAAAACTAACCCTTTTCTTGACCATAGCCCTAACCGTAAGCCCGAAAACTAACCCTAAGCCTAACCATAGCTTTAACCCGACTCCTAACAAACCCAACCTACCTTCAAAGCAAATTCATACTTACAGGTAAGAAACTGATGACGTCAAGCACTTTAAGCCACGTTGCAGTAACCCATTGACTACCAGCTGTTTTTACGTTTTCGGAGTGATTTTCCACCTATAAACGATGAATAGCAATTTGAAACTACCAGGGAAAAGTGGTGCTTTCCTAAGGCACTGGAGGCTCAAGGTTTCTGAAAACGTCATTTTGACGTAGCTATTTTTTTATCCGTGAAGCAACAACAATGGCCGAAGTTCGGTTTGCTTGCGATTTTTGCTAAATTTACAGCCATTTTTCATCTTTAGCGGCTGCCTGATGAGCATCATTAAGCGTGACGGTAGCTAAGAGTCCACTTTCTCAAAGAATCGAGCAAGGTGATGTACTTTGTTGTCGAATTTGGCTTGTTACTCGACGAACTGGGAATTTGGCCGGTGGGACACTTAGTACCTTTGGGACTCGACTACTGATGAATTTCTCGACCTACCGCCGCATATTTTGGAATTTGTGAGCACTGAAGATGACCACAAGCAGGAAATTTTGGCAGTAGGTCGGAGTGGCTGTAGACTTAGTTTATATGTGAAAGAAAGAATTGGGGGAAGAAACGGGCGCTGTCCAAAGTTGTCGTTAGTTCCCAGCATGCAACGCGCTCGAGAAGTTGAAAATGTCGGGAAGGCCCGAATGCACTGGAACAAAAGGCTGTATCTACGCTCGGGAGAAGAATATGAACAAAAAAAGTCATTTCTAAGCTAGAAAAAGGACTGAATTTCGTTATGATGGTTGAAGTTTGATTTTTCGACGATGATTTCTTTAAAAAACATGAAGGCAAAAAGGGGCATTTTTGTCGTTTCTCTTTGACGTTAAAAACGGCCAGTTTCGTTCTTGTCCAAACTCAAAAGGCCATATTTGGTAAAAATCGCTACGTTTCTTGCGTCTATTGGATATCCAAATTTAAAGGACATTCCATTTCGTGCTCACAACTAACAGTTAAGGCAATATTCGTGCGATTGAGAAAGTTGCAATGTTTTGAAGCATGGGAGTTTTTTACGGATACTTCACAAATTAATGTGATCAAGTAAGCTGAAGCCACTCAAAGGGCACTAAGGCCACAAGGTAGCGGGCAGTACCCCTTAAATCTACCAAAAGGTTGAGCCCAAGCATTAGCAGCCATGGACAGCTGTTTCGGCCTTGTCAGGCCTCATCAGCATGGCATAGCTAATGCTCAGGCTCAAGTACCCACATATCAACAAAACAAGCAATGAAAGCGTAAAGCTTGTGGGATGTGGCTGGAGTGACAAGGATACTTCACAAATTAATATGATCAAGTAAGCTGAAGCCACTCAACCACTCAACCTTTGCTTTGGTAGATTTAAGGGGTAATGCCCGCTACCTTGTGGCCTTAGTGCCCTTTGAGTGGCTTCAGCTTACTTGATCACATTAATTTGTGAAGTATCCTTGTCACTCCAGCCACATCCATGTCAGGAGTACTGTTGTTTGCAAAAAGCTTGACTGCGTGATGAAAATCGCGTTTGAAGTTTAAATGACAAACATTTGAATGGACGTTGTAGGAGTTTTGCATCTGTAATTGCCTTATAGAAAATGAGTTTGTTTGACAGGCGTGTTTTCCAGTGGGTGAAATTCACGTTAAACCTAAAAAGATTTTATCTTAGTGAAGTTTATGCTCAGTTATGTTTTGACTTTAGTCCCAGACAACTTCGTTGAGCTCCAAAGCCATTGTGTGATGGCCAGTCAATTTCCAAACATGACCTGTTTCTTAACCGATGAGATCATGCTTTTTCAACACGTGGTCACACACACACACACACACAAAATCCTCTTTTTCAACGAGTAATTCATCTTATTTTTGTTTCCTCCAACTAGCAAAATGCAGCAGTTAGTTTCTTGTACAAGCTTGTTCATCAGGTAAGGGTATCTAACACCGCACGGTAGTGATCAGATTTACTAATTTATAAGAAAAGTCAGGAGCCATTTGAACATAGCGACTGTCATCTTTGAGTTTTAAAGCAACTAGCCAGCTGCTCCTGTGTTCCTTGCGTTTTTCTTGATTCGTGGGAAAAAATATTTGGTTGCACAAAGGTGCCTCCCCTTAACGTATGGGTATTTTATTCAACTGGGACCAGGGTTAATTTGCAGAAACCTAACGCTTGGTTATACTTCTAAAGTCAGCCTTATTATTTGTCTAGTTTGCAGGACTAGCATGAGCTATCATTCCCTCAATAAACGTTTTGTAACTTGTACCAAGAGGAATTTAGTCCAGTAATAATAGGAAGCATTTCCATTTTTTATTTGCCATTAACCACATAAAAATAAAAAACACTAGAAATTTAAAAATACGAAACACTAGAAATTTATAATAACTTAAAGACGATAGACTACAAATGTTTAAGGTGGTAATGACAAGAAATTAGCCTATATAGATGCCGGGAGCTTAAAAACTATAGGCTTCCTGACAATATAGGGTACATCATACGAATTATGGAGACAGCATGAAATATGAAATGTATTATTTTAAAAAGAAAAGAAAAGAAAAGAAAGGAAATGAAAAGGAAGGAAGAAGTATATAGCTCAACAATGGGCATATTTGCCTAAGAAAGAAGGAATAAGCAAAGAAGCTTAAGCAATGAATACGGCAACGGCATCGAGAACCGCGGCACAATACAATAGGCTTAATGAGTAAAAATAACGGCTTTGCACGTGCGTTTTACACGTTGGTACATTCCTTTGCCGTCGTCCTCTGCAAAACAACAACGTGAATTGACCAGATCTTTTCTTATCTCAAGAACGTGAGCCCATAACGGCAAAATTAGTTTCTTTTTTCTGACTTTGACGCCGTCCTTTTTAATTTAGTTCCTAGAGGACTCGCCAGCATTTTCCAAGTTAAACAAATTGGAATAATCGCGAAAGAATTACAAAAGCGAGAATTTATATTTTAAAATGACGTTTTCGTTGCCGTTGCCGTTGCCGTTGCCGTTGCCGTTGCCGCCGTTGTTGTTAAGCTCCCTAGTTGTGCAAAAATACAACGTAAGGTGCAAGGCATTTATGTTATAAGGAAGTGGACTCCATAGATCACATGGTGGTCATTCAGACAATTTTTTTTTTGGGGGGGGGGGGGGGGGGGTTTGCATCATTCTTTGTGCTGTACGATTTCCCTCATTCGCAGGGCTGAGTTGCTCGAAGTATGGTTAGCACTAACCACTGGTTAAGATGTATTAAAACCTATAAGTTGTCATGGTATTTAACCCGGGTTAGCGCTAACCATGCTTCGAGCTATCTATAACCTATAATTATGTTTGTTTCTGCTTTCGTCAGGGCCTCCTTTCAGACGTTTCTGGTGTTGTCAGGTGGATTCAGTGTACAAAGGGAAATGAAAAACTCCTTGCGTTGTCAAGGCGTTTGGTTCTTCATGTGGGACAAGGCACTTTCAATGATTCTACAGCTCTTCTGGAAGAAGATCGGAAAATCGTTTGGAAACTTCTAAAACTTTGCCTTGTATCAGCAAGGAATGGTCAGTTCAATTCATGATAAACTGTAGTTTTATTCATACATACAATACAACATTACAATACAATACAATACAATACAATACAATACAATACAATACAATACAATACAATACAATACAATACTTTATTTAAACACTTAACGTCTAGGAGCTATACAAGCTCGTTCGAAATACGTACGTGTATTCCTAAAATATAAAAATTTACGTACGTTACAAAGTTAAAAATCTAAAACTTAAAAACTACTACTATACGTGTCTTAATTTTGTAATCTTTGCATGCACTTGAAGATCTAGTGTATTGTCATTTATCTTTAATTTGTAGTTTGCCTTTAAATTTCCTCTAGTTTTCTCATGCGATTACAGCACTGACCAGTTCAAATAATGTTTCAAAATACAATAAGGTGTTAATATTTATAGCACAACGGGCTAAAACAATTATTTATGTATTGTATACATTAGGCATGCAATGCCTGGAGTACTAGAGAATAGTTTTTGGTGTCAAATTGTTTATTTTGCTCATTCACTTGTTAACAACCAATCACTGTTTACAGTCTTCACAGCCAATAACAAAAAAATAAACAATAAAAAAAAAAATTGCTTCATGTGGGGGTACAATACCGCGTTGATGACTGGAGACGAGAATACGGAGCTGTGACGTCAAAACAAGAATCAAGTTTTGCGGTTTTTCCTGTGCTTTGTTGTTTCTGCTGTGCGGGAAAGAAGTTGGGTTTAAGGTGTGCAGTGTATTGCTGTAACAATAAAAAAGAGGAGAAAAGGAGATAAACATAAAAAAAGTAAACCTAAGAGTCGTGTTTCAGTTTGATGTCACAGCTCCGTATTCTCGTCTCCAGTCATTCGCTAGGTATTGTACCCCACCGATAGCAACACCGTAAAGTTTGGTTCAAGCAAATAAAAACTTGAAGTTTCTGTCATACACTTTAATAGTTGGTCACTGGTTTATGCTAAAAGCTGGTAGGCCATTGTCAGGGAGTATCTTACAGCATTCAATTGCTTTATCCTGGGGCGGTCTTTGGTGATCCAAAGCGCTCCAAATCATAGTATGATTGAGGTTTTAAGTGAAATAAATTTTTGACCTGCAAGTTTATATTTTTGCAGCTTTGATGCTGGAAAAGGACTTCATAGAAAAGATATTTCAACATTTCCTGAGGATTCTTAGACAGTCAGAACTGGAGACTGGAGACGAGTTGTTGCTCTTGTTGGATATTTTTCAGACCTTTCTTAGCAACTGTGAAAGAAATGTAAGTTCGTCTGTCTGTTTGTCCTGTTGATCTGTAAAACGACTTCTTGCGGTAGGAAATGTTGATACGGACCTCAAATTGCTCATTAACTGAGGTTACAGTAAAGTGCATACCACCTTTACAAGTGAGAGTTTACCATGTGCATGGTGCTGGTAAGCAGAATGGTATTCTCAGGTCACTCTTCCAAATTTTAATGTTACAGGTATGCATATTGTGACCGAGTACTTGTGTAAAGACCCAAAGTTTCGGCCACTGAGAAGGATTTGGGGCTTCGCTGGCAAGAGCGACAGCAAATGAAAATTTGTAATTGCAAGGTGTCCGTGATGTAGGGTGTGAGGGATGGGGATATTTGGGCATTCAGCGTTTATGTCACAATTTCCTTCCCAGAGTCTTCTGATTGAATATGGCAAGATCATCGCAGTTATGAACACTATTTAAGCAGTAGTGAAAATAAAGCCTGAAAAAAAATTCAGGCTTGTACGGGATTTGAGCCCACGACCTCTGCGATACTGGTGCAGCGCTCTACCGACTGAGCTAACAAGCCACCTGGGAGCTGGTCGTTTTGTTGGTTCGTAATATACCCGCTTTTGTTTTTGGTTCTTTCTCACTTGAAGGGTCTTTTGGTTTATCTTCCTCCTCAAAATTCAACATTTCCAGACTTCTCCTTGGAAACGGAATAAACGACCCATGAGTGGTTTGGCCCCACTTTCCATACATCACTAGTTTTTCTTATAATTTAAGTTGATTCTAATGGTTGAGTATCAGACCAAATATGTACTAAGCAATAGGCTCTGTTTTGCTTTTTTTTGTAACAACTTGTGATTTGTTGTTACTTTCCAGCCCGGTGATCTCGTACCCTCCACACAGGATCTCCTTCTTGCTGTTTTTCAGTTACAATTGACTGACACGAACCATGTTTCTGGTAAGTTGTAAAATTATGC